>OMLM01018807.1:0-36364 GCA_900302695.1 Helostoma temminkii | reverse complement strand
CACATAAACACAAACCCACCTAGATCACACCGCGGTCTCGGCCGCTATTTCTCATATCACACACACACACACATATATACGCACACACATATACACACACACACACACACACACACACTCTTTTACGTGTATATATATATGTTAATCAGACCGCCATTAGTTGAATTATAGTGTGCCTTGTTTATCTGAGACGACTTTGATTGTTGGTCATGGTTGAATCTGTTAAATAAAGTTGTTATAGTTTAACTGGTCATTGTCCGTGATTGTTTATGTACAGTGGTGCAACACTAGCTGAGTAAAGACGGCCAGTGCCGAACTTTACCCTTCATTTAAGACTGATTTATTCAATTTGGTTATTGGTCCCTGGAAACAGGGTGGTGCCCCGTATTAAATTTAGTTTTTAAATATTTATTATTATCAATTATCATGAATAATTGATAATAATTCTGCTAATAACCAAAGTTAGGCCTATGTTCCCCAACAACTTTAAACAAATAGATGTTTTAGTTCTGATAACACTATATAATTTTGGTTATATAAGCTTGGTGAATTGTCACGATTCCTGCTCCTGTCCTGTTTATTTCAGTTTTCACCCGGCATATCACTTTCCCTGATTCTTTTCACTCTGTTCAGCTCACCATACCCCCACAATTGTCCCTGTGCTTATACACATACACATACACACACACACACACACACACACACACACACAGACACGCACACACACCTTTCAATCAGCATTAACTGGGCACACCTGTTCACTCCCTCTCTGTTCTCCCCTCATCGTTATTGTGATTTCATCCACCAGTTCCTTTTTCCTGAGTTCTGGGTTTGTTATTCCTTTTTTGGTCATCTTCCTGTTTTCTCCCACACTCTGCTCACACCTTAGTTAATCACTGATCTGTGTCACCTGTTTTCACTTCTTTATATTCTGTTCCTTCTCACACTGCTCTTGTTGGTTCGTCTGGGTTTGCACCCCTGACTTTTCCTCCTGTGTTTCTTCACTTGTGTATTTCATGCTGAGATTTTGTTTGTTTTATGGACTGGGTGTACAGTCTCCAGTCCAACTTCCACCAGCTCCAGTACCAGCCTGCTCCCTCTGGTTCTGCAGCTCTCAATTCAACCTGCACTCACCGCCTCCAGCCTCCAGGTCTGCACCTATAGATTCTGCATCTCCCCAGCTCTACACTCGCCGCTTCCAGGCTCCAGTTTTGCACCACCTCAGCTCTGCACCTTTCGGGCCCTTGGTCTGTTCCTGTATTCCAGTTTCCAGCCCTCATCAGCCAGCTTCAGGTTCCGGGCTTCAACTGCCTGCTCCTGGGTCCTGCTCATCACTCCTCCGTTCCTGGTTCTGGTCTTCCCTCGTCTGCTTAGTTTCAGGTACCACCGCTTATTCTTCTGTTCCTCCGGTTCCCAGTCCACAACGATCTGCCCACTGCCTTTATTAATAATAAAACTCTTAACCTAACTCATCTTGTCTGACTGCTTCCTGGGGCCATAGCCAACCATGACAGTGAACAACATTCTTGTCCACAGTGAGAATGACCTCCTCCTTAACATAAACAAGACAAAAGAACAGATTTTAGGAAGAACCCTTTGCTCTCTGCAGCCTCTGATCAGACAGACTGAGGTGGAGATGGCTGACAGCTTTAAGTTCCTGGCCTTGCAGGTGACATCTGACCCGAGTTGGTCACTGAACACAGCTGCATCCTCACTACTGGCATCACTGTCTGGTATAGTAACACCACACAGGCAGAGAGGAAGACTCTTCAGTGGGTTATAAAGACTGCAGAGAGGATCACTGACACTAAACTTCATGCTATGGACAAAATATACACACACAGCGCTGTCATAAAGAGCAGAGAACATTATCAGAGACTCACTCCATGCAGCTCACTTGCTGCACTGACAAGATCATATTCAATTCTAGTTAATTTATATAGCGCCAAATCACAACAAGTCATCTCAAGGCACTTTACAGTGTAAGGTTTAAGACCTTACAATACAACTAAATAATAAGGAAAACCCAACAAATCCCCCCTTGAACAAGCACAGTGGAGAGGAAAAACTCCCTTTTTAAGAAAGGAAGAAACCTCCAGCAGAACCAGGCTCAAGGTGGGCGGCCATCTGCCTCAGCCGGTTGGGGTGAGTGGAAAGAAAGGGAGAAAAGAACAACATGTATGTATTATCACACATAACAGCTTTTTCCCAGCCACAGCCATGTGGGCTGTTTAAGCATAAATGGAAAATAACATCTGGAATCTTGAATGTTGTCATTGTGGTTTCAGTTATTTGATTTAAACACAGGAGCTGCAAAAAAACAATACAGTTTTTCACAACATCAGTTTTACAAACCATTATAACATAGAGTACATCAGCATCACTACTGTTTTCCCACATGGTAAATGGGAGGTATACTTACAGTGACATGTGTAAGCCACCTCCAGGTACTTGTAAGTGCCAAAACAAGGGTCTCCAAACACTGCGTTGCTTGCAAAGATAGTACAGCTGCTTTTCCCATTACAGCTGTGGAGGCACAGTGATAGATATAGATAGATAGATAAAATATAAATATTGGAAAGTGTAGCTAATGTGAGAAGATTCACTTTTATGTCATCTGGTGACAAACTACACCTTTCTGCAACTTTGCTAGAAGCTTGTGAGCACTGGACATTTTGAACCTGCTCAGGTGGACGATTGAAAGAGCATGTGGTACGGTCATGGCGTCCATAGTCAGCACTGTAGACAAACAAAACCTGCCCCTTGTCTGACAGGAAGAAAAGCATGAAGTGAAATCAGTATCACAAATGACACAAAATTGAAATAGGAATTTATAAGCTTCAATGTGAAAAACATGGTTTTATCACTGAAATAATACAATTTTAGAGTGTTTGAAATCTGTCACTTTGTTTTGAAAAATTAATTTTCAAACAGAAGCTCTGTCATTTCAGAGATTCACTCTGTTTATAATGGTTCAAATCTGCCCTGTTTGATAGTAACTTAACAGGAAAATGAAAGTGCAGTTTTAAAACTGTATTTTCAGTCTTTCTAATCCTAATTTGACTGTTGCCCTTTGTGATACCATATCACTTTTCAGATTTTTAACACAGAGCTGGGAAAATGACAAGAGGAAGTGTGATCTTACCACACTGAAGGTTTAAATAAGAGCTTTCACATGCAACACTTTGGTCTGTCAAAATGAAAACATCACATTAGACACACTGCACACACTTATTTGTAAAAATTGTAGTTACAAATGCAAACTGACTTGCTGGGAAGCAGGCATAGGTGGTGTCCAGGTATTTGTATATTCCATTGCAGACATCAGAAGTAATATCTGTGCTTATTTCACACTCGCTCTTACCATCACACCTGCAGGGAGAAAATAAAGAGCTCATGGTTTAGTCCATCACCAGTAATGGCACCAGGCACAAAGTACATCTGAAGCTCATAGGTATCTGAGTTTTGAGGAATGTCATAAAACAAAAGCCAAAGATTAAAGTTTGGATTGATGATTGCAATAGTAGAAGAAAGATCTGCACTACATTTCATCCATCTGGTAGATGAATTTTAACTGAAAGACAAAATAAGGTTCTCGTGAGTTGAATGGAGGGCAGCCATTGCACAGAGATCCCATCCCCAAACACATAGACCCAGTTTCAACTCCAGAGTCTTGAGTGGTGGGTTTAGACAAGGAAATTGTTTGATAAGACTGTTTTTGTTAAAGTTTAAAATTTATTTTATTGCTAATATTCAGTAGCAACATATTTGCGATTTGTCATTTGTTATTTACATTGTTTGTAAGGTAGTCCAGCAGCAATTATGTTCCCTACAAAAACAGTTTATTCATTTGTGTTTCCATCTTTTGTGTTTCACTTGTTTAAGCATTGCTTTTTGATCTTTATAGCTCTACCACTACTTCACTAGTTTGTTTCTGCCCTAGTCTCCTTCTGCTTACTATCGTCTGGACACTCCCTGAGCACTTCCGGAGTACCAATGCTAAAGGCATCACTAACGTGAGCATTGGGTGTGTCACTACTTTGATTGACTTAGGAACACAAATATCAGTGCTAGGTAAAGCTAAACACATGTCTCACACAGTCACTTGGACTTTGGACTAATCTTATTTTTAATATACACTGGCTTTTGGATTGAGTTTTGTATTTATCACATGCTTCATTGTTCTTGCTATGGAAAGGAGTGATTCCCTACTTGGTCTTGTTTTCTCTTATAGGTTTATCCATTGTTTTTGCCACAGTTTGTATTAAAATCCTTCTGAACCCTTTTCACCTCAGCTTCCTTCTCTCATACACTCAAATATGCAACTATGTAAATCTTGGTAGACACACTGTAGCTCAGGTTCAACATCTTAGTGGTTTTTTTTTTCGTAATGACATTTCTATTTTGTTGAATTTATTGAGCTACAATCATTAGAATAAAGTGATTATATGACTTAAACTTTTTATTTTTGCGTGTGTGGGTGTGTGTACCTTGTCCTGAGCACATCCAGAAAGCCCTCCTGAGAGCATTTTATGTCAAGCTGAGATGTAGGTCTGCCTTCTCTGCAGGTTCCACTGTTTAAACGTCCATACAGAGCTGCCTGCACACTGATCACTCCACTTTCTGCTACACACCACGCAAGACAGACAAAGACAGTGAAACATTGTTTAAGCAAAATGTGATATACAGAAAACCTAAAGGATGAGACTTGCAATAACTTATTTTATGGTTTAGAATGGTGTCTGGTTGGACATGGGTTTGTCCTTTTTTTTTATATATCTTTAACCATTAATAAAGACAGTGTAACCTCTGAAGTCTTCAGAAAGGAGAATTCATAGGGGTACAGACTATATCATATTTAGTCTTGTGCTCAAACTTACTAAGATTTAATTAATTTGTATATATGTTTTTTGTAAAATATGTTTTATTAAAAACTAAAACTTCAGTTGGAGTTGACCTTGATTACCTTATCATGGACTTGGTACTGTGATATCAGAACTTAGTTTTCAGTCACACTATCGAGATATGACACATATACACAATATTACAAATGTGTTATGAACCCACAGTTATCATCAGTTTTGTATTTACACAGTGTGGTGATGAGTCTGGCACAGAACATGACGTTTGCTGAGGCTGGTGAGGTTTCAAACTAATGGAAAAGCAGCAATTTCTTCGTCTGAGTGAGTGAGTGAGTGAAACCAGTGTAAACAGTTGCAGGAAATTAAAAACCAGGAAGTGAAACACAAACCCCATTTCAGAACAAAAGCATCTTCTTAAAAAGAGACACAATAAAGCAGGCAGAGTGCGTGAGAACAAACAAGGCACAAGTTCAAATATTTGTCCCCCTTCCAGGAAACTATAAAGCTGAAGTAGCTGCAGCTGCTATGAGTTACAGTAAAGAGAAGTGGTAGAATGACAATATGCTCACAATAATTGATCCACCTTTTTTACACACATTGTAAAATGAAGATTGCAATTATCTGGAAACACTCATTTGTCACTTCTCTCATCTAAACATAGACATTGCTTATACATTCACAAAACATTAATATAAACTGAATAAAGTTGCGGGTTTAAAAAAAACCTGCTCTAAGAGGATCTGCAACTGCATGAAACAGGATGTTACTGAACATTTTAATTTGCTGACGTTAGATAAACATGGTTTGTTAACAGTTTAACTTAGGACAACCATGTCACTTCTGTCATTCCTACATCACTGAATCCATGTGTAAATATTCATGAACACCCATGAACAGAAAAATACAGCAGCGTTAAAGTTAATATTCAAAGCTTTTTTAAATCAATCTTTCATGAATGTAACTGAATATTGTCATAATTTCTATATATCAAGTTCAGCATAAAGCAGACACTTGCATGTTAATGCTGAGCCTCTGTGGCCAACACAGCTCCAAAAAATTAAAGGCATTCCTATACAACTAAACTGCAACCTTATTATAAAATCCAATCCAGCAGTTCAATGTGCAGATATGCAACTCCAGCTTTATTAATGTGTGTTTACTTTTCATAACAATGATTGTTCTCTTTAAGTGTCAAAAATATTTAGTTAAATAGACTCCAATAAAACTGTCTTTAACAAATGTGTATGTGTTGCAGTCTATAAACAGATTTGCATGTTACTTATGCACATACATGTTTATTAAAGTGGGTATTTTTGTTGTTATAACTATAGACACAAACCTTCCCTTTAGCGTCCATGCTGCATTGTTTCTTTGTGCGTTTCTTTTGTTTTATTTAAAGTGTTGCATGATATTTAATATCTGTTAACATATCTATATTGTATCTTCACATACACCGATCAGACATAAAATTATGACCACCTGTACAATCTAATTCAATCCAATACAACAGCTCTGCCATGAATTCTATATTTACAGGGTTATAATTTTTTAGTTTTTATGTAGATACTGTCAGAAATTTGATAATTCTGCTACATGTGCATCATTGTGGGCGGTGGAGTCATACTGAAGTATGTTCTGTTAAGAGGTGTCTAATGTTTTGGCTGTCCAATAAGGTGATGGAGCTTTTTGATTATGTAAGGTAGAATATGATAATGATGTTACTGATTATTACCACTATTTAGGTGTGATGTTTGCTGTGCACACAAGAGTTGTATTATAATAATAATAATACAATAATAACACATCAATCATCTTGCGTGCCAGGCAAGATGACAATTATGTACAGCAAACTAACGCACCTGTCAACAGTGGGTGCCCTGACAGTAAGTCAATGATATTAAATGTATTTATATACAAAAAAAATATTACTCTCACAGTATAGGATATAGGAGCTTCAGATAAAGGGGAATAATCTTAATATTAATTCTTTCCCACTCAGTGTCCAGAAGACAAAAGTTGGATGCGGCCTCAGTGGACACGATTGTTGAGGTCGGCTTTTTTCTATGGTTGAAGTTGAAGGATTTAGAAACTTTGTTAATAATCCTGGATCCATTTTACATTATTCCAAGTAGGAAATTTCTGAAGGCAGCAGTGGAAGCAAGATACAACACAACTATAGAGAAGGCCATGGCTGAGCGGCTTCAGCTGTTAGCTTGACTGCAGACATTAATATAGATGTGTATAATGTAGATCTGGCCACTGTATTTTTAGGGCTACAACATTTTCCACTGACCCAGTCAGCTGCTCATATCTCAGAAGCTTCTAGTCCTTGACTGAGTAGTAAATGCCACCAATTTAAAACACCACCAATTTATTTAAGCATATGAAGAATCATGCTAAAGAAAATGAAGAACTTTAGAAACAGAGAGAGGTGGAGAAAACTCCCACCCCTCCAGTTTCCCAGAGGCAGCGCTCATTGACAGAGACGTCTCAGTTTTCCAGAGAATATCCAGGTAGATAATAATTGCGAAAGTAAAACATAATCATCTTCAACATTTGTTAATATTTGTTTGTGTGCAACTGGCCACTTGTTACTTTAGCCTAACAAAAAGTACATGGATCCTATAGATAGATTAGATAGATAGAAACCTATTAAATAAATTCAATTATTATTAAATTAATACAATAAAAAAACAAAACACAAAACTGAAAGTCATGAAAATGTATTTATGTATATTTGATAATGCATAATTGTCAACAAGTACCGGTATTGGTATAGATATCAGCAATACTGGTCCAGTATTTACTTGGTATCGGATCGACACCAAAGCTTGCAGCATCGCCCACCACTATTGGTGACATGGGATTGCAACACAGTGAGCTGAGCCAGTGCTTCAGTCTAGGTCTTCAGAGACTGCCTTGAATCTGGTTTGCCACCAGATGTCACTGTTCTTGGTTCAGTTGAAGTCCCAAAGCTCTGAATCTTTTCTGGCACAATTTCAAGTAAGGCATTACAGCTTAACGAGGCTTCAGTTGCTCATCACTACTTGTAGAATCGGGGTTTGGGTTCAGGAAAAAGCGAAAGGTTCACATCAAGCAAGGCTGATAACAGGAGATCAGGCTGGTGGGTGTACTGGAACAGGCAGACCTGCTTATAAAGGCCATGAACCAAGTGTGAGTACTTAGGCTGATTGGCAGAGCACAGCTGACCAGGGAGAGAGTGAGAGCAGGAAGAGAGTGCATACGATCAAATAAGGGAGAAAACAGGAAATCAGGACAGAAACCATGACATCCACATCCTGTATGTGACCTACAGACAACAGAGCTCTTGTGGTAATTCTCTACCGGACCACTTAACTATGTTTTCAGTTCCTTTAACCAATCTACCTTTTACTGGCTCAACAATCATACCATATAATAATATTAATAATACTTGTCAGCTAAAAGTATAGTTGAAGCTGTTATAGCTGCTTGCAATGAACAAATTAGGTGGTTCCTTCAAATTCAACACTAAATGCAACTTAATAACTACTGCAGTCTCAAAATTATTCAACCCCTGAACAGAGAGTAACTGTTGTCTCGAGCACGTGAGTGTGTTTTACTCAAGTTAGCAAGTGAAAGATGACAATGAAAACAGAAGTTAAAATAAGTAACAATTTTTCCAGAACCTATAACTGAGAAGCCAGCAAAAGGAGATGTTTTGTCATTTTGCATAAGTAAGTAACTGGAACTGGTGTTTTGCACATTCTATATAGCCTATAAAGAGTCTGATACAGACAGAAATGTTTGGGTCATCAGTGACAACAAAGCTCTGTGGATCACTTCATCCCCATCTTCCAGTCATGCAGTTTTACCCTGTACAACATCAGACACATCCAAACCTGGTTCTGATGTAATCTACACAATTCATACCGTCTCATCTCTTGTCCTGACTATTAATAGGACTACCTGTGTATCCAGCCTTCTTCCAGTGGTTGTCCGATTCAGCTTAATGCTACCAGAAGTCAGTATTGGACACATAACAGTCACATAGTTATCACAGCGTGACAACAGTCAAACTGAAATGATACAGACTAACTAAATCAAACCAAATATACAAAGGACCATTCAATTTATTATTATTAATGGTCTAATAGTTCTTGTGATTGTCACATCAGTTGAATTTGAGTCCTAATCCTTTCCTGTCCCCTAGAAGGCGGTGACATTGTTTAGTATTAATCAGATGATAGACAGGGATGTTGACAACCAGCCGTGTTGCTCGCTTCTCTAAGCACATCAACTTCATGAATCCTATTTTTCAGTGTTGCTTAAAATCTGCCCTTAAACCATCACCAAGGTAGACAGCCCATTATTAGCACCAGGACATTCTCCACTAGCCCGACACTCCTTTGGTGTTTGATGTTTAACAGCCCTTAAATTTAAGCTCATAAATTTAAGCTCATAAAAAAAAAGGAAATAAATGTTGGGGGTTGCTGGGTGACGTTGGCAGGAAGTTGAGTTTCAGGTGCTTGTGGTCAGTTCAGGTAGTTTCAGTGGTTTAGCTTCTGCAGAAAATACTGATGGGAAGTTTAAAGGCTGCAGTTTAATATATGTACATCATTTTAATGACAGGATCTTTATATTTTGTAATCTACATAAGTGTCCTGTTAAATTAATATAGTGACTACTACAACTACATGTTACACTAACAACCTGTAATGGAGGGGGTGGGGTGTGTGTTTAGTTTAGCACTCTGAATAATAGCCAGGCAAGCTCAGATTGGTTTAAAATATGTTTATTAAAATGCAGGACTGATGTTGGCAGGTGAGGAGAAGCAGAAACCAGGAACAAGGCAGGTACAGATTCTTTAGAAAAAAATATCTGAAAAGTGCATTTATCTCACTTTACTCTGATATCCCTTAATCCAGTGTGACCAACTGTCTTCTGAACTCACCTAATCAGAGTCCACCTGTGTGTACTTCAGTCTCAGTATAAATACAGCTACAAAGGTTAGTTAAAGAATTTTAGTGAACAAACAGCATCATGAACACTAAGGAACACACCACATGTCAGGGATAAAGTTGAAGGTTTAAGGCAGGGTTAGTTTGTTTTGAGTATCATCTATCAAACAACACCATGGTATAATCTCATAATGCATTTTAAATGTTATAATCTTTCACATTATTTGGTCCAGCACAGCAGACACAAAATTAGAGGTTTGGTTTGCATAAGTGTAAACTTTATGCAAATCTCAGGCTTGAAGTATATTTCAGTTTACCCATGCTCTTAGGCAGAATGACTATTACTGGAAGTTAAAGGTTTACGCTTTAATGATGGCTTGTCTTTTAAATCCATTGTGGTAAAATTGCAAAACACTGTTAAAAAACTAAATGGAAATAAATTTAAAAAATAAAACACTTTCCTTAATACATCCATGCCCTGTAAACAACAGTGCACAAAATCTACCTCTAATATGAAAGAGTCAGACCACATTTGTTGAATGATAGTGACTTATGTGCAAATGTGCATACGACCCGAGAGAGTGAAGACAGTTGGGAGAGCAGAGCTGTGTATGAAGGAGGGACTGTTTCATTTAAAGGCAAGTGACAAGTTCCTGGTTTACCAGTGAAGAAGTTAAACCACCACAGCATGAAAACCCTTCACACTTTGATCTGCTTCTTTTTCCTCTGTGAGTACATTTACTTTCTCTACTCACTGCATCGTTTGTCATCACGTTAAAGATTATGAATCACATTTTCGGTCTCACCAGTCTCGTTTTGCAGTCGCTCTCTTCCTTGTGATGTCTTTGAATCTTGAATTTTGGCTTCAGATAAACTTCAGGATGCATTTTAGACAGGATTTGTGAACTTAAGCTCCCTGATACTGTTACGTTGTTAAGAAGGGTTGCTCTTAATGGCCAGCGTGGACAGAATAAAAAGAAACATGTACAAATGGGCTTGTGAGAAGTTTCAGTAAACACATATGTACAATTGACTGTTTGTCTTTTCAGCAGCTCTGCAGGATAAACACACTGTCAGTGCACAAATCATTTCCTACTCACGAGTTGAAGGCGAAGATGTCACTATTAACTGCTCTTTTTCTACGTCTGGAACCAAGAAGTTTTTCTGTAATAAAGACTGTGAAGAAGCGAACATTCTCATTGAGACAACTGGTAATCAAGCACGAAGTGGAAGATACAGCATTGAATATGACGGAGTGGATTTTTTAGTGACCATCACACAGCTGACCAAGTCTGACTCTGGGTGGTACTGGTGTGGTTTAGACAGATCTTTGTCTCCAACTTTGTACAAGCGGACTGAAATAGTTGTCGTAGACGGTGAGTTGCAACTAAAAGTCAAAAGAACGTTGCTGGATGTCTGAAATCACTGAGCACTGATAAATTTTGAACAATTTATTTTAAATCACTGGTTCTACTGTAAGATAACTGTTAAACATGCTACTTCACCTGAACACACTGTTTTCAACAGCACTGCTGGGTGTAAGCAGTTATCCTGAAGAAACATCACTCTATACAAAGTCTGGAAGAGATATTGAAGTTGTGTGCTACTTTACTCACCCTGGAGGATGGAAGTTCTTCTGTAAAGGACCGTGTGATGATGTTCTTCTTGAAACGGATGGCAACAGAGCTCTTAGTGGCAGATACAGCATCAGATTTTTTAAATCATTATATGGAGGAGGATCTGTACATGTGAGCATCACTCAGCTGACAGAGTCCGACTCTGGACAGTACACGTGTGGTCTGAACACGTCTTACCATGTGTTTGAGATCATTGTCGAAAACGGTGAGTTACAGTGGAAATGAGTTAAATTTACATTTATTCCTCATGTCTGTGGATGTGTGGAAGGTTTCCTGGCAGCTGCTGATGTTTATCATTTTCACCATCATGCAAACTCAGCCTGGAGGCTCGAATCCCATTTTAACACGTGTCACTGTTCACAGCTCCATCCAGGTCAAGAAGCTCCACACATTTACCAGCTTTGCCTGTAACCACTCCCCAGTCTGGACATCGGCAAACTGAGAGAACAATTAAAGGTACATCCACATGTTTAATATGACTAAAACTTATTTAATTTATTACTATTATTTTACCACTATTTATAATAAACACATCAAATCAAATTCTACTTATTAATAAATGTCCAGGAAACCTGAGAAAATAACCAAACAGACATCAGCTAATACAGATCTTCACAGGTAACAGCCATGAACCCTGAATGAAATATATGAATATGAATAATCAAGTTATTCTAGCTAACTGCTAGCTGCATATTTTTATCATTAAAACACAACAGGGTTTCAGTTTTGATTACACTGTGACAGACCAGTGTTCTTCCTCATGCTATGTGCTGCTTCATGTTACCAATATCAGTCTCAGCATTTAACCATCAGAAAGAAAAAGTATTTTTCTCCTAAAATGTAAACTATGTACTGAATCAGATTCATCTATGGTCCTGTTTCGTCACCAGCGTGATTATTTATCTGCAGTTAAATATACATATGCACAGGGTAAATTCCTGTTTGATGAGTCCCTTTGATGTAATTTATTAGATTGTACTGGATCAGAAATGAATATTCTATAGATGTAGTGTAATTCTTGTCAAGTGTGTCCGGCGCAAGCTCACATTCAAATTATAAATGTATTTGTATGGATATGAATGCATTATTTAACCAATGAAACGTGTACTGCAGATCCTGTGATGCTGTATGTCGTTGTGGCTCTGGTCATCGTTGTGCTCCTGCTACTAGTGGTTGTGCTGATGTTCTGCAGGAAGAGGTTTTGTAAACCTAAAGGTGAGGAAATGCACGTATGCACAGGCAGGTATCCGGCCGCTGTATGGCCTAGAAAAATATTCATACATTCATCTTCAGGTTTTACACTTTGTGCTGGGCAAAATAATGTAAAAAATTTAAAAAGTATTTTCAGGTTAGAAGATAAGATTGTGTTGTTTGACATAGTGTATATTATAATCGAAACAAACTGCCAAGACCTATACTCAGATTCCCACAGAATATAAAAATTGTCTCATTTCTATTCAAACAAACCAAAGTCTGTGATGAAGACAATTTTATTTCTGTGTGATGGTGGTTGATGTTTTATCATCGGCTGTTTTCCTGCTGTTTCATCTAAACGTGTGTGACCAGTCTCATCTATCTCATCATCATGATTCTAATATATAACAGAGGAAAAATCATCCGTCTGTTCCACAGGTTTGGAAACAAGAGCAAACAAAGATGGCGGAAATGTGGAGGTGACTTTTTGTAACTCTTTGTTTACTTTCACTTTTGGCTGGATAGTCTGATGGAAACTGTTCTAGTCTGATGGAAATGTTTGCAGAAGGCTGTGTATAATTACACTACAAGAAAGATGACAAATGACTGGATTGCAGGTCACTGTTAAAATGTCTTTTTGTAACTGTTTTAGGTTGCTCTCTGCGGCAACGCTCCTCCGGTCAACCCATATTGGGGCGCCACCTTCCAGAACCACAGTCCACCCACCTGGTTAAATTAAAATGTATAGAATTAAGCAGAAAACAAAATACATGTTAAGTAACTGCAGGTAGTTCTGCCTTCTTGTCTGCTGCTGTCTGAATAGTCACCTGTGTTACCTGCCATGTCAGCTGCTGCTGTTGTACTGTGCAAGGATCTAATAAACTGAACTGTACAATATCTTATGTTACCTTCCTTGGTCCCTGAAACAAGAGTGTTTCAGTGTTACTGTTCTAAAATGAAGGTCTTGAAGGTCTTATGAGGTACATTTACTGGGGTATTTCCAAATTATATTTTAATCCACTATATTTATTTCAACAGCATTAGTTACTAGTCACTTTTTGCAGTTTAGGATTCTTATAAAAACTTTACCCACTGCTGTTCCTGTTCCACAGTCTGTAGGTAACAACACATTTTTACCATCATCTGTCAAACTAATCTGACCAGACTCTACATTAATGTTATTAACAGCAGTAAATTATCCTGGTTAAAAATTTTTTAACTTTGTTTAATAAAAAGTTTCCTCAGTGCCGTACTTTTACTTGAGTATAGGAATTATAAGGTACTAACTATAACTGTACTGAGTTTGTGGACTTTCTGCACCTCAGACTGTAGCCGTATGCTGCTCTAAAGTCAGAGACAAGCAGTAAAAACTGGCTCATTTCAGAATTTGTTCATGCACAATATAGCTGACGTGTTTCTGCAAGTTGAAACAGAATTTGTCAGTCAGCATGAGAAGAGCTGAGCCAGAACAAACAAATCTGTATTTTCTGCTAATTCAGCTCAGTGAAAATCATGTTTATAGTGATATACACTGATGTGCACAGGAAACGGTATCCCTGCACTTGATTGTCTGACACTGACAAAAGAGTTACGCTTGGCTCTTTCAGGCCATAACAAAAAAGTTACACGTAACCAGGAAAGAGCACCTGAAATAAAGAGACAGAGAGAAGCCAAAATAATCTTATAAGTCTAATATTAACATATATTCCTTTATGAATAGTGTGGTATTTAGTGTAAATACTTTGTCATGGTATGTGTGTATGTACAGTGATCAAGCACTTTTCATACCTATGCAGGTGAATGAAATCTGACATCTGAAGCTCATATTTAAATTTTTGATGAATTTTGATTAAATGTATATTTATATACATGGTTAAAGGCAGTGTTGTACTTTAATGCATTATATTCAGAAGATCCTTTATTGCATCATATTGTCCATCCCAATTACATAAGAAGGTCAGGGTATTAGAAAATCAAGAAGGTTTCCATTTCCTAAAGTGGCTGGTGTAGTTGGCAGTATACATACAGTCAGTGTAATGCAAACACATCCTGCCTAATGAGGCTTTAAAATATTATTCTACTTATTCTAGTCTGCTGACAGTTTCACCTCACAGACTCTGACTCATTGCTCCATTTGCAGCAAATGTTGGCTCCTCTCTGTGGGGATGTGCTGCACCTGCACCTGCACCTGCAGCTAAACTAAACTACACAGTTAAAATGATTTTCTCTCAGTCATGCTCATGTGGAAGCCACCTGGAATAGATTTCCCAGAGGTGCCGAGTTATTGTTGGCTACTTTTCATTCCTTCTTCAGCCCAACTCATCCCTAACCATCTCAGTTGGATTCAGGTCATGTGATGCAGTGCTCACTGTCACTGAGTCACTAATTGCAAACCAGATGGGACAGTATGTTGCTGCAAAAAGCTGCAGTAGCTCTGCTGATCAAATCACTGTCACCAACAGTATCTCCAGCAAAGCTCCCCCACACAATCACACCTCCAAGCCTCACAGTGGGAACCGCAGATTCAGGAACCGTCCATTCACCCTCACTACGTTTAACATAGACAAAAATTAAAACACTTTGGACTCATCAGAGCAAAGCTTTCAGACTGATTGCCCAGTGAATCTGAGGAGAGAAAGCCACGAGTGTGCTAAACCTAAATGTAGCTACTTTGGACAATAACATATAATAAAAATAAATAATAGGATCTCTGGGCTATTTGACACATTTTTGACAACATAATTCCACATTTGTTCTGTCATAATGCTGATTCAGTATTAATGTACAATGCTGAAAATAATAAAAATAACTAAAGGAGAAAGTGACTTACCGACTCTCTGCAGAAACTATCAGCAGTCACAGTCTCAGCAGTGAACAAAATACTTGACTTGGTATAATGAGTCTTTATGTGTTTGGTCTGAAACCCAGTTCTCACAGACTACAGACACCTGAAAATAAAATGGTAATTAGACTCAGGGAATAAGTGGAACTATGTTTGCTGGACATCAACAAACATTCTGAATACATTTGGACATAGTTATAAATATGTTGCTGTTATATTAACAGGTGGATGTGTGGTTTCCTCCTATGGCAGAAATTCTCCACATTTCTCCTAATTTATGACATTTTTATTTTTATAAATGTATGAAAGTTGACTTTTATATATTCTCACATTTAGTTTATGTCTTAAAGAAATACACATGCAAATGGATTGTAACTGTATCTATTGTTGTGTTGTGGTTCCATCTTTGAGAAGAGTAAACTAAAGTCCTTTTCACACATGCACTCACTTCACTGAGTTGCATTTTCACACTTGCAGCATCCACCCAGACATACAGTTTGAAATGTGTTCATCAGCGGAATAATTCGATTTTGGTGCGGGAGGGTCTCTGTGTAGAGAGCAGGAGGCACGATGTGACACAAAAAGGTCACAGAGAAAATCAACTGTGTTTTGTTTAAAGATGCATAATGTGTATAACTTCAGTTTCATAAAGAAGAGAGATGTGATACAACAACAGAACGCATCATAAATATTTAGTATATATAATAATGTTGTGTTGAGCTGATCTACTCTCAGGGAAAACTCAGAGAAGAAGAGAATTATCTGCTGTGTTCATACCCAGGCTCACACAGACTTGGTTGGCAGGAAAAAGTCTGGGTAATGTCTATGCCGGTTGACAGGTGGTATTGGTGTGTTTGTTCAGGGAGCTGTGTATTTATTAGTGGCTAATGCTAGTGCTGCTAACTAGTGTTAGAGGTGCGTCTGCACGTCTTCTCTGGTGCAGGTAATGCTAGTGTTACCTGCTAGTGTTAGCATGCCTGTGGGGCCCGTGGCCTATGGTCGTTCTCCAGAGCAGCTAATTTTAGTGTTAGAATAAACACTAGAGTAAGGCAAGGCAGACGGATGGTGTAAATTACTCTATTTTGTACAATATTTTTTTTCCACTTCTGCCTTTTATTATTTATTATTGTATTATACACTAAATTGCCAAAAGTTTTTGACACCCCTCCAAATCATTGGATTCAGTGCACTAAGCAAGGTCCATAAAGACATGGATGAGGAAGTTTGTGCAGGCTAATTAAGTTCCTCCACATCATCATCTTGACCTCCACCCGATAGAACACCTTTGGGATGAATTGTGTAGACTGCAAACCAGGCCTTCTCATCCAAAATCAGGGCCTGACCAGAGAGGTACCAAACACATTTTGTTGTCCTATTAGAATGATGATAAGGTTTTCATTTTTTTCTTTAATTGTAAACTTGACTTTTTACTTTTTAGGTTGAAACATTTCACTACTCATCCAATAGCTTCATCACTCTGACCAAAGTTAGTTGGTTAGAGACCACAAATTTAACCTCCAGGATGTTTTCACTTGACACCTGCCCTGAATAAACTAAGTAGGCCCATAAATCTATTAGTGTCAGAAGTCTCAGCAGCCCTTTCCAATGACCATCTGCCTCAATCCACCTGGCAGGAGAGATCAGCAGCATTAACTCTGCAACTTAAAATATTGCTTAATACCTGGCCGCTATCTTGGCTCCATTGGCTGAGCACACAGGAGAAATGAGTGGTTCCAGAAAGGAGCTTTGCATGTGCAAATAAATACATGATTCAAAAATGTTTCAATTAAAAAAAAACATCCACCAGGATCAGGCTCACTTTAGCTGCTTTCACACATGCACTAGACTCCAGACTTTTCTCCGTTCTTTACTTTGGTGTGAAAACAAAACATGCGTGTCAACCCACACGGACATTACCCATGTTATGTTTACTACAGCTTAATAGCAGCACTAAACAGATTCATGATTTCATTTAGGTCCGTACAATGACACTCCATACGATGATTGTCGAGTTATATTATTCTAAGACAATACATCAATTTACAGGAAAAAAAAAAGTTAATTTACCTAAACTCAGACACTGTGCCAACAATTTGAATATTAAATCACATCTGTTTTTTCGTGTCTGGCTTGTTGGTAATTGACTTTATGTTTTTTGTCTCCTGAAATTAACTTTCTTCTTTCTTTCCTATAATTTCAGTTTACTTTTTATGCACTGATCTGAGGTGTACTTGTCACAATCTGTGTTTGTTTGCTGTTATGATTCTGTCTTTTTCTCAGTTTTTTCCACCTCCTGCTCTCCTGCTCACCTCCGCCACCATTGCTTATTATTAATTAAGTGTCCTCTCTCCCTCTCTCCCACTCTCTCTTTCTCTCTCTCTCCTGCAGATAGTCTCAAGTGCCTTAGATGACCTTGACTGTGATTTAGCACTATATAAATAAACTTGAATTGAATTGAATTGAATTTTTCTTCACTCTCCGATCCAACTCATCCCTAACCTTCTCAGTTAGATTCAGATTGGGTGATTGTGGGGGGTCAGGTCATGTGATTTAGTGCTCACTCTCACTCATTCACTAATTGTAAACCAGATAGTCTGTTGCTACAAAATGTGGTAGATGTGTCTGATTTACAGAGCAACAGGCAGAAGATGGATTGTACATTTATTTATGTATTGTAGTGTAAAGCAAGAAAAAGCAAGAACACAGTTTTTGTAGACGGTAATCAATCAGGGTAATCAAGTGAGAAGATTTTGAACACCCGAAAAAACAAATACATTTCTGTTTGTTTTATGTCCTGGTAACTGTACAGTAATCCTGCTCCCTGGTGGCTGGATTAATGCTCTGATATAAAGAGTCTTCACATGTTTGGTCTGAAACACAGTTCTCATAGACAACAGAGACCTGAAAATAAAAGGGACATGTCATCAAACCTGAAACACTGCATGAGTCAGAGTAAAGGTGGAAATAGGCTTCTCCATGCTTCAATAAAATTCATAAACATTATTATTAGGTCTGGACAGAGTTACAGATATGTTACTGTTTGCACAGTGTGTGGTTTTCCTGTTTAGTTTTTAGACTTCCCAAGTTTTCAGCAAGGTTAAAAATATATCTCTTCAAGAAATACACATGCAAATGTAGTGATAGAGTAGTGGAATTATTTCTTGCATTTATTAAACACCTGTACCCATCACTCAGTAAAAAAATATAAAAATTTCTGTAGGTGACACTGGTGATTTTATTCATTTTCCATGAAAAATATAACAAAGGTACTTTCAGTTCCCTGAGAGAAACACCAGATATTAAACAAATACAAATTTTGTTGTACTACTACAACACTCCTGGGTTAAAAAAACTATTTTAGATCATGTTTGACTGCAGTCTTGTACTGACAGTACGCAGTGCTGTAGGTTGAGAATTGCTAGGTTAAGTGGCATGTTGCATTCATTTTACATTCACCAGTCTTTACTACTGGAGGAATTTCTGAAGCCACATGAAATGAATTTGCTTTGGGGTTTCCCTGTGTTTCTGGAAGGACCATGCTTTTGTCCACTTAACTGAATAGGTCTTCTGTAGGAAATGTGGGAAATGGAGTGATAGAATAGAAACCTTGTGAGTGTGCTAACACACAGTGAACCTAAGATGTTCTTTTCGTGAAAAACAAATTACATTCTAGCAAATAATCTTGCTTTTCTATCTTCCTAACAGAAGAGGCCTGAAAAATATATTTTTGACAGTACCAGCTTTCCCACAGCTATTCCACCTTAGGAGTGGCAGTAAATGAGCATTGAGGTGTCACTGACATCACTGACATCACTCAGGTGTCTATGAAGACTCTCTGTCATCTAGGTGAAGTTTTCTGGAAGTTTCTCTAGGTTTCTTTCTTGTCAAGTTGAAACATTTCACTACTTATTTATTTAGCTTCATTAGTTCGACCAAAGTTACTTGGTTAGAGACTTCACACCTGCTCTGAATATACTTGTTAGGAGAAACAACAACCTACCAGTGTCAGAAGCTGACACTCTGCAACTTACAATATTGCCTAATACCTAATACAACCTAACAAGAAAGAAGTCTGGTTGCCATGACTCAATCTCTCATTCAGGTTTGATGAATATCTGCACTATTAAAATCCACATAATGATCGTCGGAATATTGTATTTTTCTAGAACAAAGTGGACCAATTGACTGACTGAAAAACAGCAATGGGGCTAAAAACAGACACGGTGCCAACAGGCTGAGTACTGAACGGCAGACTGTTGTAAAGTTCATGCCCTAACTCTCTATTTGGTGCCTACTACAGAATTAAGTGAAAAAATTAGATCATTAATACCTGAAGAATTACACAATAGGAATTAATCACCCAAACCAACTGAAACAGCTACTAAAGAAAGTAAATCACCTGTGTGTTTCTGCCATCTTCAGGTCTGCTGGTGTTCTTGTCACTGTTCCTCATTTTTTTCCACTTACAGAGAAATGCAGCAAACAATAACACAGCAACCAAGGAAATACACACAACCAGAGGGAAGATGTAGCCTGGCTGGGGGACAGTGGAGCTGGTTGGAGCTGTCAATAATTACAGTAAAACAATCAGTTACTGAACAAATACAGAAACAAAAACATTAGCAAACAAATGCAGCATTAAGAATTCCCTTTAATGGAAAACCTTTTTTTATTTTCGTATATCTACGTGGCTCTCCAGTGTGTGTACACAGAAACAAAATGTGTGAAAAGTCCACACATCCTTTTTATGCTTGTTCATCTTTGCAGATGAATTTCATGAATATGCAAGTCTGATTTTATGACTCTTTATGAGGCCACAAAAAGGGTAAATTCCATCGTCCCTCCTACAGGAACTAGAGACACATGAGTGCCAAGGTGCGTTTCACAGATTTACCATTCACATGCTGCAGGTTTAACCTAGGTGTCTGAAGTTGATTTTGGTCTTTTGAAAATTCATCTCTGTGTCCGAAAACTTATTTTAGTTTTACCTTTGTTCAACTGAAGGAAATTTGAGTGCATTTACCCAACACCTGAATGGAACTAGAGTCACCTGTTTAAATTTGAACTACAGAAATTAAACATCAATTATCTTGGCTTTTGACTATTTTGACATACAGTCCTGCTCATTTAGTTTGTCTGGTACTGTCCTATCACTCTGGTACTGATCTGATATATCAAATGGCAACATTTATATTTAATTTTGTTCATAGTCCGTTTAAAATAAAAACTCATGTATAAATTATAGTGGCCCATAAATTGAATCTTGAGGAACTGTCTGTTGTGCTCTGACCTTATTCAAGTTCAAGTTTTTGGGAAAAGGTAAAGAGGAAAGACAGACTTCTTTAAATCACAATGGACCTTGTCAGAGACTGTTGGATGTAATAAGCCATTTCTGTTTCTCAGTTAAATGTTTTGCTTCAAACAACTTAATATGAATTTACACCCTAATCCAAAGAGTAAAACTATTGTGTTACAAAGATATTTGAATTGTTTATGTCTTAGAGTCTGATTGTGACAAATTTCTAGTGAATTTTAAAATATAACCCACAACAGAACTTGCAACAATAATATGTAATAGGAAATAGTCTTGTCCCGGACTCAAACTCCAGTCTGCTGTGTTAAAGTCCTGTGTTTTGCTGTAACACATCCACCCCAACCTCCTGTGTATTGATTGCAGCAGTTAGACGTCATCAAACAGATGATGTAGGTATTGATGTTTTTTGCTGTGGTCATGAAGGTTCTACAGTACATATCACACATTTCACAGGAGGACAGTCTCAAACCTAGAACTATTTTTGCTGATACAAATCAGACAAATTATCTGTAACCTCTTTAAATAAAAACAACACTACATTATTAGCTTTTCTTTATCAATTAATATGCAGAGAACAGGAAGTACACAGATTATGAAGAAACCTTAATGATAATAAAAGACACTTACCATCTATAACAATGATTGGATACGCAAAGAGTGAAACTAGAGATGAAGGACTGCCGTAACCACACCTGTACCATCCCGTGTCAGACGTAGTCACTTGTGTTATTAGGACATGCAAATTTCCTGGTATGTCATAAATGCTGTATCTTCCAGTGGGAGTTGTGACATTAACTGCATCGATGAGAATATCTTCTTTATTGATACACTGGTTCTTGCAGAAGAGAAAGCTGCTCCCACTCACTGTATTGTTGCATGGAATGGGAGCAGATTTTCCTACTGTATAAGTAACGATAAAACCTGAGATGATGTGCAATGGTGCTGTGGAAAAGATTATCACAGTTACATGTATCATCTGAGAATAAGATGCTGCTTTCTGATTCATACAGTCACAATGAGTTAAATATTTAATCCAGCTAATTCTTCAAAATCCCTAAATATGGTGAATATATCAGGTTTGATAATTCTTAGTGGAAACTCACCATTTGAAACTCTGATCCCAAAGTCACTGTATGAGTATGGACTCAAAGATGTCCCCAAACCACACCTGTACTGTCCAGCATCAGACTGGGTCAGATATGTGAAGGTCACAGACAGTATTCCTTGTCCAGCTGGTCCATTTCTATATACAATACTGTATCTGCCATTGTTAGCTGTGACATTATCTGTTTTGATGATGATGTTTCCTTCTTGGCACTCTGCCCTACAGAAGAATTTCATGCCTCCAGTCTGAGCCAAATAGCAATTAATTGTACCATCTCCTCCTTCAGCTCCTGTATAAATGGGGATTTGTGCCCTGACGAGCCCAAAGTTTCTTCTGCATAGTGCTGTTGAAGAGATGCACAGATTATTCTGATTATCAATATATTCTGTGTTATGTTCTGAATGTCTGACAATATTTAATAATGTTGCCATATTCCTCAGAATAACATTAAAGAACATACAAAAGGCAACCGTGGTTTGGATGAATACAGCAGAGTCAACATAAATAACCATCTGTGGACAATTTGGACAAATGCAATAACTGTCCTGAAGTAGAGAGCAGTGGGCTGCAGAATTAAAAAATACAAACAGGTACTGAGTCCTCACCTGATAAGAAGCAGAAGATCAGAACGTGTTGGATTTTCATTCTGAATTTGCTGCTGAGGGAGACGACTTGTTAAACTGCCCGTATCACCACTGATCAACCAGGTTTTATAGTAACTAAAGGAACTAAAGAAACAAGGACCCTCATTGATTCTGTTCCTCTTTTACATAAGCACCGCTCCGGTTTACTGTAACAATATTACAATTGCTACAGACACAAACTTCTCTATTTTTAGGTATGTACTTTAAATGAAACATCTCATTGTTGCTAAGTATAATTAGGAATGTATAAGGAAGAAGTCCAATATCTACACTACCAAACAAAAGTAGGGTAAGGGACAGTGATGGAGCACTGCATCAGATGACCTGGCCTCCGCAATCACCTAAATGCAGCTGTATAGTTTTGTATGGAGTTGGACCAAAAAGAAGCAACAAGTATTCGCCTCGGTGAACTCCTTCAAGACTGCTGGAAAACCATTCCATGTGACTACCTCATGAGGCTGACTGAGAGAGGCAAAGCTGTCATCAAGATAAATAGTGGCAGATTCTGGGTTGTTTCATATTTTTTTGTTCACCACATGATTCCATGCTTGTTATTTTATACAGTCATGGCCAAAAATATCAGCAATTCTGTCAGAAAATGCAACCATTCTCTCAGAAAATTGTTCCAATTGCAAATGTTTTGGTATTCATGTGCTTATTGCTTTTGTTTGCACCAAAAAAGCCCCACACCATCACACCTCCTCCTCCATGCTTCACAGTGGGAACCACACATGCAGGAACTGCCCATTCACCCTCTATATGAGCAGCTTTTACACATGCACTGCAATCCTGAGCCTCTATGTACTTTACCCAGATGAGCTGCATGTGAGAATGCAAATACCTAGGTTGGTCAAACTGGATACTAAACAGACCTACATCCTACAAAACCTCTAGTATAAAGTCTGTATAAGCCTATCTGTACAGCAGGTAATTGTCCATATTATTTAAGACAAGCAAATGTGTGTTCCATGTCAATCCATCTGCTCAGCACAACATAAATACTTATTATACTTTCTCTTTTTTTTCTTCTGCTTCAATGAATTGTAAACAAAAAAATCTCAAATTTGGACTCATCAGATCAAAAGTCTGACCTTCATTACCTAAAGTAATGATTTTGGGATGATGAACCCACTGCTCCTCTGCACAAGACAATTACAGCGCATACATACATAACTTAATGTCACAGATTAACTCTTAACCAAGCTGTGAGTGAACCTGGTGATTCTAATGAGAGAATGCCGCCACAAGTGTGCTAAAGCTAAATGCAGCTACTTTGGACAATCTAAAATATGATAAAAATGTAAAGCATATTCTGGGTTATTTAACCTGTTTTTGTTGACTACATGACTATATATTTGTTCTGTCATAATTTTAAAGTCAGTATTAAAGTAAAATGTTGACAAGACAAACAAGAAAAAACATTAAAGGGGAAAATGTGTCCCAACTTTTGCCATTTTTTTTATTGTGATTTTTTTGTCCTGGAAGATCTCAACTTCCTCTTTTTAGCAGAAATTTATATTTACATACTTAAATCTTTATATTGTAGATAAATGTTTCATACATCGCTAAGTACTGAATGTATGACAGCTTAGAACTAACAAGCATTTAGATTTTTATTAACGTTTAGATTTCTCTGATGATTCTGCATTTGTGGGCCACATCAGCAGACGACGGATTGTGCAGTGTTGTTAGTAGAGAGAAAGAAGGAGCGAATTTGCTTGTGTCTGGTGAAAGACTCAAAATGCAGTCAGACGATATCAGAAGATAGAAACTGGAGAGCATGTTTTTAGGTGGGGGAGCTTTGCTCTCTGGTGTGATGCTAATGAAGTCCTTCTATAGGTTGTGAATGTTTAAGTTCTACAAAATGTCACTGTGTACTGTATATTATAGTATGTAAGTGGGTGAGTCTTTTCTAAATCATCTTGCTGTGCACCCACATCATCATATGCTGAAGCTTAATATGAACAGACAATATAAAATAAAACCACCACCAATACCAGACATTACAGTCTAGAGGGCACTGCTCCACCAAACTGAAGAAACAAGTAAAAGTTGGAAGGCAAGTTACCTTTACAGAATAAGCAAACATATCTACACACCTAACTGTAACGGTTCTAAGTCATCCAGGTCATGGTTTCCCCAAAGGTTCTGTTAAGTAGTGACTGGGCTTGGTTTTTGGAAGATCCACAACACACAGGTAAGTGCTAACGACTCCTGACTCCACAGTGGTTATAAGACTGCAACTCCATCTAGTCAGAACTAAAGAAACTTTCTGGATGGAAGGCAAAAGGTCTTCAAGGACCAAGAAATAAGTCCAGCTGCTACTGAACAGAATCTTTGTGATCTACACACCTACCTACGTATAATAATTAAGTGATGCTGCACTAAAAACTTCTATAAAAAATGTTTGAACAAAGTAAAACCTTGCTGCACGTTGTATGAATCATAATATAAAACACATTTTTTCCATTATAATTGTAGAATAGCTTTGGCTTTGACTGCTGCTGGCTGGACCACTGCTCTGGTAGAAAGAGTCCTTACTTCTCATAGACAGAAACCTGAAATATAAAAAGGAATCACATTCAGACTGAGTACAGCATTAGCCACAGTAAAGACCTATGATATTATTTTTGACTCCTATTTGAAGAAGTGATTAACTTTTCCCTAAAACATTAGAGAACGTATCGTTCTGTAAATGCATATTTATGTACACAACAGTAGCATCATCTGAATGCAGTTTGAATATGTGTGTTACCACAAGTTGCACTTAAGACCCTAAATATATATACTGGCAAAACCAAGATTATACATAACTACATAACATAGAGCTGCGGAAAAAAGTTTAGTTTTCACTTTGACAGCACCAGCACAGACGTGTACACAGTTATATTTACCACTACCTAATGGCGGCACTAAACAGATTCATGATTTCAATTTAACACCCGTACAATGACAGTCCATACAATGATTGTCGATATATTATTCTAAAACAAAATGCATCCATTAAGAGGAAAAATAAAAGTTAATTTACCTAAATATTAAATGGCAAACTGTTAAAATATTTGTATTTTCTGGAGAAAAAAACTAATAAACTAACAGTATATATAAATGTTTATCTGCACTATTCTTCAAGTAGAAGAAGAAATAAACTTTCAGTACTCAGAGTGGGGATTAACTGCTGTCTTGCCTCTGGAGAGTGTTAAGTATAATATTAAGTGAACTTGCTTCTAATTGGATCCTACAGTTTTTTTAAACTGCACATTCCTTTTGATGATTATAAATTAGAGTGAAATCAAAGACATATTATCTCCAGCATCACTAAAATTACTAATTAGCGGTCTCAAAAATATGAATTCTTATATATAATTTATATAAATATAGACATGGAGTTCCAGACTTGGACCTTATTTTGGTGGCAGTGTCTTGGACTCAACAAACGTAGCCCTGACAACAGCCCTGGCTGATGCACTGAAGCTGTTCAGTAGCCAACGTTTTAGTAGGTGTTGTTAGCGTACAGTGTAAAAACATTAAAACTCAACATTGTTGAGTGTGACTTGCAGTAAACTTATAAAACTGCTGAGATCTTTCCTGCCACACAGGAAACATTAAAACCCACTTAAATAGAGACTAAATAAATTAGGAAAATTAACTTGATATTTGGCTGGGATAGGCTCCAGCACACCCGTGACCCCTGCGGGGACTAAGCGGTATAGAAGATGAATGAATGAATGAACTTGATATTTGTTTCATGTTTAAGTTCCATTGATGTTCTTGCCAACATCTCCCTTAATCTTCTGTATGTAGAGGAGCAGCAGAAATACAGCCAACAGTAATACAGCAACCAAGGAGACAAACACAGCCAGACACTGGACCCCTCTGCAGTCCAGTTGTCCAGGCAAATACAAAAATAGAAAAAAGTTTCTTAGGTATTACTTCATGACTACAGAGAGTTCTGTCTTGCGTTGAGGTAAAAGTTGGTAAATGAAGCAAACTTCTGTTCTTCTTTCTTGTGATATCCATGCTTCCTTCTTACTTCTTTTTTCTTTTCCACTGTAGACTATACAGACAGTTCTATATCAGCACTATTGTGGAAGATAAAGCATTAAACATGAAATGACACTATCTGGGCAAAAGATTCTGTCTGGGACCATTACAAATCTGACACAGTCCGGTTCAGGATCCTATAGACCTCATCTGAGCCAATTCCACCCCTGAATGGCTGAAAAAACAAAAACACAATTAAGGTTTTGCAGTGGCCTTGTCAAAGGACTTGAATCCGTTTGTGCTGTGGTAAGACCCAAACAGACCGTGCTCGTAAAGCCTCCAGTGTGGTTAAAATGAAACAATTCTGTAAGGATCTGCAAAGGACAAGGATATGCAAAAACATAAATCAGGGAACAACAATATAATGCAGAAATAATGTTGTCTGATTTCTTATAACTGAAAGCAGCCGGGTGAGTTAGTTGCCTAATTTACATGATGTTGTAATATTTGATATGAGGAAGTAACAAGTACTTTCTAATGTTAAATGTTGTTCAACTCTGTCTGGAACTGACAGATGCTCTTAAGTCAGTATGTTCTGTAAATTCAAATAGGTTGTTTATTCTATTCTCTGCAGCTGTTTTTTTCTGAAGGTTTAAGCAGCGTCATTTTGTTTTCCTTATTTTTAATGCAGACTGGTGACTGTGGAGTCTTTAGCTAAAGGGAATCTGTACTGTTACACTGGAAGTAAAAGTTAAAGAAATAACATCCTCATTTATTCTGTTCCCCTTTTAAAAAGTCACAATTGTTACAGACACAAACTTCTCTACTTTTACAGTTATTCAACTAGAAGCACCATTATGTTGTTGCTGACTAAAATTAGGGGTTCCTGTTCAGAGAAGAGATACTAAAGAAAAGTATTACCTGCACTAAGTTTATCTTGTCATCTACTACCACCTACTATTCTGTTCAACGCTGTGCTAGATTTGTATTTGTCACACAATGTGATCAAATATACTTCTGTATTACAGAAGCCCAAGTGAATACAAAATGCAGTTTTTAAATAAGGGTTTCATTTATTAATGGAAAGAAGCTGTCATGACCTGCCTGGCTCTACGTGAAAAAGTGATTGCCACCCCTCAAAGTCATGAATGAACAGTGATAAACCACCTTGTTTGGAAAGCTGAGTTCAGTTTCACTTGCCACACCCAGGCCCGATTACTGCAAAAGCTGTTGAATCAATAAGTCAGTTAAATAGACGTGAAGCAGATAAAAGATCTCAAAAAAACTGTGGAACTGCTGTAAGGAATCTGTTTTATTACAGCTAAAGATAAATGTGCAGATGGTGGATCAAAGGTGAGTCAGCAGTTCTGGAACTTCTCAGGTGGGTGTGCAGGTCTTGGAGGAGACACAGAGTTAGAATGTGGTATTGACTGGATGTGCTGTTATTATACTGGACTACACTCACAGGATTCGATGTGAGTGCTGGGAACAGAAGAGGTTTCGGTAGCAGACGAGGAGGATCCGGAAGCCTGAATGTAGCCTGAGAGACCGTCGGTGGAAAGTGGAGATCCTGATCCCTGCCGCTTTTCACCCTGTCCGTCTTCTTCCCTGATTCTTTTCCTGCAGTCCTTCTCCACTTGACCACGCCCCTGCTCTGTCCCTGGCACACGTACTACACACATACATTTTAGTCTTTATGCTTCAGTTTTGGACTTTGCACGTGCCATTCTTCTGCCTCCTGTTTCTGGAGCTTCTCTTCTGGTTTGATGTCCTGCTTTTGTCTCTGTGATATTAGATCAAGGTTTAGCTTGTCTGTTTGGGTTTTGTATGTTTAGTTTTCAACCAGGTTTAGTGGAATTTGAGTTATTTTGTGACGAATGCTTTAGTTCAGAGATTTTGTATTTGTTAGGTTTCTGATACTTTTGTTCTTTTCACAATCCTTAACTCTCTCACCAGCGTATAGTTAAAACTTTATTTTGTTAAACATCCCTGTTCTGTGTATTAGTCTTAGCCTTGTCCTCCCTGTTAAGTTGTGTGAACACCCCCCAACTATGTGTGTGTTTGCTGCATCAAGACAGTGATGACACATCAGAAAGCAAATCACTGTGAAACAACTACAGCTGACAGAAATGTAAGCTAGCAGTGTTTATGTAAACCCTTATATAAATATGGATGACCTCTATCAGAGAGGGTAGGAGGGCAGAGCTATTCGAGTTGTGTTTGGAGGAGTGACGGCATCATTTAGAGAAGTGAGAACTTACTTATCAGTTAAGAAGATAGACACAAAAACCTCAATATGAAATTCTTTCACACTTTTACCTGCTGCATCTTCTTCCTCTGTGAGTACATTCACTTTCTGTGATTCTTGGCTACAGTGTTGTTTCTGGTTGATGTGTTTTTTCCTATTTGGTACCAGCGAGTGGTTAATGTGGTTAATGTGGTTAAATATGATCGAAATCAGGGATGAGTCATTTTAAGGGACACATTTTTAGAAAGTCATTCTTAAAACAGAGGCATCACCATAAATAAATGCAACACCCACAACCCACGTAGCTGTAAGAATATAGCTGTAGTGCTACAGGAAGGGCCAAGGGTGGTTTTATCTGTGGCTGCCTGTGACAAACTGGTTTAGCCTATAGCTTTTTAGAAGTTTTTTATGCTTTTAAGTGATACTTGAATATGTTCAAGATTCAAGATTCAAATATTCCCCCTTTGTTTTGACAATGTTATCTCTAAACCTTACTACACATTTCTTCTTATCTTATTTACTCAGCTAATGACCTTGGATAAAAGCTCCACACACTCATGCACACACTTATTCTGCTAAAGGTAAAAAAAATGTTCTAGATAGTAAATAAAATGATGCAGCCAAAACCCTAAAATGCATTTTTATACTGAAACTACTGGTTAATATGCACAGAAAAACTACAACAGAGAAAAAAAAACTCAATGTACAGAACATACTGACTTATGAGCATCTGTAGTTTCAAGACAGAGTTGAACAACACTGAACATTAGGAAGTACTTTTTACTTCCTCATATTACATTTAACAAACATTACACATAAGGAAAATGAGGAAAACTTACCAAGATGCTTCCAGTTATCAGATATTTTAAAATTGCTGGTTTAGGCAAGATGTATTATGCAAAAAATTGTTGTTGTTGAAATTCTACACTAGTCAGTCACAGTCACAATATATGATGCCAACAATATAATCTATATATTTAATATGTATATAATACAGTTAATAAATTATGCAACAGCAACAGTAAAACCATTAGAATACAGTAGAGTATGTGCACTTTATATTTAAATAACAAACTTTATTTTTATCAAAAAAAACATATGTGTGAGAATAAAAGATAATAAATAAAAGTCAGTGTGTAAAATGAAGCACAATTACTAACTGAGTTCATCTCTTCAGCAGCTCTGCAGGATGGAAACACTTACTTTGTTTTTACAGGAGTTGAAGGAGAAGATGTTGCTGTTCTGTGCCCACTTACTTCACCTGGAACAGGGATGTTTTTCTGTAGGGAAGAATGTAGAGAGGGAGACGTTCTGATTGAAACAACAGCTCAAAAAGCTCAAAGTGGCAGGTACAGCATCAGATACAAAGGATCTTCTAGAGGAACTATTTATCTGAACATCACACAGCTGACCAAGTCGGACTCAGGACGGTACAGGTGCGGCTGGGGAACACCTTCATCACCAACGTTACACGAAGAGATTGAAATCATTGTTGTAGATGGTGAGTTGCATGAAAACGTTAAATGTCCTCAAGCAATAATTAACACTTGTTTGACTTTACACTCACTGGTCACTTTATTAGGTACAACATGATTCATTTCAAGATCTGTAATGAGTTTAAATTTTGCAAGGTCATAGGCTTTGTCCGTCCTATTTAAAATGAATGATGAGGCTAAAACATCCACCACCTATTATCAATCATTAATAACCACTAACAGTTTAGATTTATCAGGTCTGACACTTTTCAACTAAGATGGTGTACATCTACAGGTTAACATCATGAAGTGGTCAGTGAATGAACATGTCAGAAAGATATAATTCAAGCTAAACTGTGCACAGTGAGGGACATTATGACAATAAGAATCCACTAAAATCATTGTTGGACTAACTGTTGTGTTAAACTACTACAGTTGCAGACTGTGTGAGGCATCATCCTAAAAACTACTTGTCTCTTTTGGACCAGTAGGAACTTAGTGCTAATTAGCAAAAACTGTTTTTTTCCAGTCATGCTGCTGTTAAACAAATCTAATAAATGATAAAGATGATTTTTATCTTTAGAACAAAGCTTTGGTTGATCTCATTGATCGTGACAGCCCAGCCCACAGCGCCTGGAGTAATCAGTTCTTAGTTTTAGTCCAGCAAAGAGTTGGTGCCAGGTTCGAACCTGTTTTCCTGGCTAGGAGCCAGATCTTGGAGCAAAATTAGGCACTAGCTCCCAACCAGCCCTGGTAGAAAATGGCTAACAGTGGAGGTGAATTTTCCTAACAATTGTCTCATAAAAAATATTTTTCACACCAAAAACTTGTCAATGACTTATTTCACATAAGAAGCAAATAAGTGCCATTATTAATTTTGCACAGTGGTTGTTTTTACTGGGCGGCATGATCTCGCCTTACAGCAAGAAGGTCCTGGGTTCGATTCCCGGGGTCAGTCAGGGTCTTTCTGTGTGGAGTTTCTGCCTGTGTTTGCGTGGGTTCTCTCCAGGCACTCTGGCTTCCTCCCACAGTCCAAAGACATGTAGTCAGGTTAACTAAGTTTCCCGTAGGTGTGAGTGAGAGTGTGAATGGTTGTTTGTCTATGTGGCCCTGCGATAGACTGGCGACCTGTCCAGGGTGTACGCTGCCTCTTACCCATATGACAGCTGGGATAGGCTCCAGCACACCCGTGACCCCTGCGGGGACTAAGGGGCTCAGAAAATGGATGGATGGTTTGTATTTACCAACAGTATGCGAAAGGACACTTCTGACCAATCACAGCGCAGCTTGTTCGAACATCACTAACATAACATAGCAGACAATTTAGCTTCAGTTCCTGCCGCACTTTCTAATAAAATCTACAAACACAGTACAATGCGTTAAGAATGACAGCTTTAGAGCTGTTGCTCACACTTTTGTGTCAAGTTTAAATATTTATGGCTGTTTAGTTCGCCTCCAAAGTGCTTTGTTGGATAGTTTATTAGCGTCGCTCCTGATGTTTAATGACCTTAACTACAAATGACTTTTGTTTGTATTCAACAGCACTGCTGGATGGAAACCTTGACTCTTTAGAAAAAAAACCTCTCTATAAAACAACTGGAAGAAACGTCACCATTCGATGCTCCTTTACTTTCCGCGGCACGAGGAGGTTCTTCTGTAAGGAGCAATGTGAAGAAAAGGACATTCTTGCTGAAACACATGGTGACACAGGTCAGAGAGGAAGACACAGCATCAAATATTTAGGATTTCCTGAACATGGATATCTGTATGCCACCATCACACAGCTGACCACGTCTGACTCAGGACGGTACCGGTGCGGTCTTGACACGGTCTACTTGGGCTTTGAGATCGTGGTCACAGAGGGTGAGTTTCCACAAGTGAAAGAAATTTAAGAACATTTTCCCCAGCAACTGCTAACATACAAGAAGGTCCTTGGTTCAATTCCTGGGGTTGGCCCAGGGTCTTTCTGTGTGGAGTTTGCATGTTCTCCCCGTGTTTGCGTGGGTTCTCTCCGGGCACTCCGGCTTCCTCCCACAGTCCAAAGACATGTAGTTAGGTTAACTGGGGATTTTAAATTGCCCGTAGGTGTGAATGAGCGTGTGCATGGTTGTTCGTCTATATGTGGCCCTGCGATAGACTGGCAACCTGTCCAGGGTGTACCCCGCCTCTCGCCCGTAAGCTGGCTGGGATAGGCTCCAGTACACCTGTGACCCCTGTGGGGACTAAGCGGTATAGAAGATGAATGAATGAATGAATGAATGAACTGCTAACATAAAACAAAACTGACATAACTACTAAACAACACACACCACATGTCACTGGTTTGCTTCTGGATCTGAAAAACACAAAGATTAACGTTATGCAGGTGAGAGAACACAGAAACAAGAACTGGACAGGTGAGTGGTTCTACAGGGAACCAGATAGGGGCAGGATTGTCTTGGTGCAGACAGAAGTGAATACCAGTGATGGTGAGTACACTAGCGGTCAGGTGAGGGGTAGGTATTGTGCAGGTGGAGAACTGCAAGGGGTGAGTAGCACACAAGGTGGGAGGTGATGAATATTCAGTCTTATAAAACAGTCTTTGAGTCTGAGTTAGGCAGGCAGAGTCAGGGACAGAGCAGGTTCATGTTCAGAGGCAGATCAGGGGGTCGAGTCCATTAAGAGATTTTCACAGTTCCAAAAGTCCGAATGCACAACACAAATACAGATCCGGCTTCTAAAGACTGGTCAGAACACATAGCTATCTCAAAACCTACAGAGCCGAGGGTCAGATGACTGTCATGGCTACAATAGTGTTGTACAATATTAGCAATGTGTACACTGTTTTTCTGATCAATAAGATGTTATCAAAGCTGCTTTTCTTTCAAAAATAAGAATTTCTATGTGTCCAAATATTTGACTGATGGTGTCTGATAAACATTTCATTTCGTGATATCAGACTATGGCCCTGATGGAACTGAATTCAGCATACATAACATCTGCTAAAATAAGTGATGTGTGGAGTAATAATGATGATGAAACCTTTTAAACAGAGTAAATAAAAATAAACTCTAGCAGCCAGCAGATAAATCACTGATATATAACTGGATGTTTATTTAACCTTGCAGATGAATTTAATGAACTGGCTGAGAGTGCTTCAGTCTATGTGTATGTCTATATAGATACAGCAGGTACCAGGATCCTGTATATTATCGTGCCTCTGCTCATCACCGTGCTCCTGTTACCAGTGGTTGTGCTGACATTGTGCAGGAGGAAGCTGTGCAGTCCTAAAGGTGAGACAGGTTTCCTCGTCAACCAGTGGCCCATTTGTCAGAAAACTGACTCGTGTGTTTACCGAGTTTGTCCTGCAGTGGGCAAACATCAAAGTATCTACCCACACTCATAATTTACAAATGGAAGTATGCATGAGGTCTACTTTGCTTATAATACTAAACATATCCAGAAACTGTACTGTCTTGCACCGTTTTTAGTCAAATACATGATACATGTATATACATACATATACATATACATACACATACATATACATATACATATATAGATACATGTAAGATGTTCTGGACAAACAACAGTTGCATTAAAGGGTTTGTGAGCATGAACTTCCTGCCACAGCATCTCAATTGGACTTAAGTCGAGCCTCTAAAACCTTAATTTTGTTTTTTATGAGCATAACCTAAGTGGGATAAGCTTGAGGTCACAAACTATAAGTGGAGAATTCATAGCTCTATCAATTATGGTCCTGAAGCTGCAAAGCAGCCCCAGAGCATCACACTACCACCATCATGTGACTGTTTATATGATGTTCTGCTGTGTTAGTTTTACACCACAAGCAACGCACACCTCCCAGAAAGTTTAACTTTTGCCTCATCAGCCCTCAGATGAGCCTTTGTGTTGTTTTTTGTCAGTAGTGGCTTTCAGGCAGGTTTTGACAACTTATTTCTCCTAATAAATGAAATGATCGTTTTTAAAACTTATATAAAAAATGTTTGATTATGTAATAGTGGCAAATATGCAAAAACAAACCCTGAAGGTGGAAAAAACTTTTCACAGCACTGTACATGGTCGTGGTTGCTGATTTTAAATTTTTTTTTATTTGTTACATGGCTTACATGGCTTACAAGCCTTTTGGATTACATGTTGAAATCCAAATAGCAGTTTATCATTTCTTTTGCACATCAAGAGCAGATGACATGTGGGTGACAGGAAACAGTGCCCCCTCTGGTGGACGTTCACTGATCCAGTGTCAGTGGATCAATATAATTTCTCACATCCTTCAGGAAAATGAATAAAAATAATGCAATAGAAAATAATAATTGTTCTGTTCCACAGGTGTGAAGACCAGAGGAAGCAGAGCCTGCAGAAACACAGAGGTGACTTTCTTCAACACTTTTATTAATGTGGCTGCTGTTGTCTCTTTATAATGACCATCCCAGCAGTAGCAAATTCAGTTTGTTATGAGGCGACAGTAGCTCAGTTGGTAGAGCAGTTGTTCATGATGTCAGTGGTTCGACTCCTTGTTCCTCTTGTCCAGGTTTTCTTGGAGAAGAAACACACACAGTGGCACCTTCATATATGTGAATCTGTCCAACAACGGTTTCCCCAAGGGATCAATAAAGTGTGTCCCTATTATTATAAGTCATGGTATTGATCAGAGCATAAGGTGTATGTGTTTCACTCCACTAAGATCTTTTCCACAGCAGAGACTATGTTATGTTGATTATGTTGTCTTCACAGCTGTGGAGAAACTGGTCATTGTGCTTTCCATCAGTAAAACTCCACATTAACATGTGACTCACTCTGTAGCACAGCAAAATAAGGAGAAAATATTTACCAGATGTGAATTATTGTACTGGTTACCTGTACTTCACCTAACATGTTGAAACATCTTGTCAGTTTCATGGAACTCTGTGTTCATGAATGTTGTCCAACCTACACCAGTGGGTATAATTTGTTTGTTCACTCATTTTCAGATCCCGCTCTATGAGAATGATCTTCCAGTGTCCACACGTGAAGACTTCACCTACCTGACCCTTCATCCGGCCACCAGGGATCACAACCAGACCTACTCTACACTCACAGACACACAGCATAAACGAGACTTTTAATGTTTTCTGCTTTTCCATTTCATTTTACGGAAAATCAGAAAACAAAATGAAAATACTTATGATTTATTTTTGTTTTTTACAGTTCTCATGCATTCCTTTTTGAGCAACATGTATTGTTTGTTGTGGTGTGTGATAACTTCTTTATTCACTTGTGTTTGGTCTATGTGCATGTCTTAGAGCCCTCAGGACACCTTGAACTTGTACTAAAGGAAATTTCTTCTTATGCGCTGACTATGTTACATTAACATAACTAAATCAACAGATAATAATTATTAATATTAATAATACGCAGATACCCCCCTCTCCTCCAAGTATTGCTTGCCTTCATGTTAGTATCCATGCTGTTTTGTTTGTGTCTCATGTTACTGTTACTGTACTCTTGTCCTTGTACTTTTGTCATACAAATTAAACTTCGAACTAATTAACAAATCACACATGTAGTTTTTTTATTGCATTTAAGGAAAAACCCCAAGTTACAGTAACATCAGCTGTAAAGCATTTTAAACTGCATTAAAAATAAGCTTTGTACTCCAATGTAACCTGGACACAACATTATAAGAAGAGCGCACAGGATAAACATACTGAGCTGTAAAGAACATGCAGGAGGGGTTACCCAGCTGATACGAGAGGCAAGACATTTTGTTTGACCTAGTCAATGCTTATGGAAACTTGTGCCAACAATGCTAAAAAGCAGTAAGTTCACCAATGTCAGAGTCACTTAGGTCGTCTGCAATCTCAAAAGTGACTGATTGTTGACTTGCTCCTGTTTGCAAAACAGAAAATGATCATGTTCATGGATCATAAATGTGCCAGCACAGAACACACAAATACACAGATGTCCGAGCTAAGGCACCGTCAGCCTGATAAGAGGAGATTATGTTGGTTTTGTGTGTAAAACTGCAGGAATCACAACAGCAACACTTGGAAAATGTTCCCAGGAAGGAAACCTGTCATTTAGCTCAGAGTTCTGAACTAACTAACAAACGGATTTAAACATTAGCATTAGCATTATCA
>OMLM01018805.1:0-14896 GCA_900302695.1 Helostoma temminkii | reverse complement strand
ACTCTCCCTGAGAAAACGGGAGATATATTTTTTGACTTTTCTCCGGAAACCTGTTGAACATAAACGTCGACGCCATTTTTTTACATCTGTCGTTGCAACATCTGCCTTCTTTTGTGAGGCGGTGAGTACTTTTTATTTAGCACTTTGATTGTGGTGTTTCTTTGTTTTGTGTTGAGCTGATTTCACATCCGATCAACTAGTTAATTAAAGTCGCGGGAGAAGTTTGTAAACCTCCCGTCAGGCCTCCTCTTTACGTCGGTTGTTCGTGCTGTAAATAATATTTTCAGATTCACTTATCATTAATCGTGTAAAAGGTTTTGTTTGTAGCACACTACCACACACGTGTATTATTATTATTATTATTATTATTATTATTATTATTATTAGTTGATCCAGCTTGTACGGCTTCCTGGTTTCAGTGTGTATCCTGACAGGATAGGCCAATGGACAGATATCTCGTAATATCTTGTATTCTGTATTCATGTTTTATGGGATTTCTGACTTTCTCATTAGATATATACCCTCATTAATGTCAATGAATGTGTTTTAATTAGCTACTGTGTGAGTTTTGAGTTGCCAGGTTGAGGAAATCCTGTTTTAGAATCAGACTTTGTGTTTTTAAAGTGGCTTTTTAAAAGTTCGGTTCACTCACCATCATCAGGGAGGATGATTCAGCCTTAGAAGGAGATATAAAGTGTTTTACAGAAAACCTGATTGTATTCCACAGTGGTATTTTTAATCAGTTAAGGCCTGCTGAGACCCACACACATTAATGTGGAAACTCTATTTTTGTTCATTTTAGACCCAGTGAAAAATCCTATGTCCTAATGTCCTAATTTTTCAATAATAAATACATAATGTCCTTTGTTTGTTCAGTGACCAGAGATGCTGGTTCCAGAGTTGCTGTTGAAGTTCCTGGAGGATCTGCTTGAAGCTGACTTCGGAAAGTTTAAGTGGTACCTTACGATGAGTGTCTTGGGCGGCTGCGAACGGTTTCCTCAGTCCTCTCTGGAGGGTGCAAACCGAATGGACACTGTGAAGAAAATGATAGACCGCTATGGAGAAGCGTCGGCTGTGAAAGTCGCTGTTGAGATACTGAAGAAGATGCACAATAATGATGCTGCAGACAGGTTGGAGAAAGAATGTGCAGGTGCGGTGAATGGTGATTTTCTTAAACTGACCAACTGTTAGAGTCACCAGTTTATTTTATTAATGTTTCTTTACTGATTCTCTGTATCTGCATTTTTTCCATCTGCAGCTGCAACCTCCTCCTCTTCCTCAACATCAACTGCTTCATCACCTCCCACTGGTCCAGCCACAATATCGGCTCAGGGGGGTTCTGTGGTTATTGCCCCAGTGGTAAACAGTGGCACTACTGCATCATTGAATATAAACATCACCAAATCATGATCTATAGATTACAGAGAGCGTATGAATCAGGTTAAGCTAAAATTGTCACAAACAACTTTACCAAGTCAGCACTTATGGACTGAAGCAGGTATTTCATCATGTCACATTTTAAGCTGTTAAGTTTTCATTCAGAGCTGTTTTTATCCATAATTCACATTTTTTTTTACATTTTGACATTTCTTTGCAGTTTTTAAATATTTGTTCTTTCCTTTATGTGATGGTTTTACATAAGTCTAACACTCAGTTTGCATGCACAGTACCAGAACTAAAATCAGCCAGTCAGTGTTTTTAATCATTTACTAACGTGATTGTCCTAGTGTGTATATCAAAATGTCAGCTGTGTAAATGGTCATTTTCTTTGACACCTGTTTGAGATAGCCAAACAACTATAAAACTGTACTAATGATGGGACTGAGATACATTCCAAGGTACTGATCCTGGGATTATTTTTTTTTCCCAGTTTTTCTGAATTGCTTCGGCTCATGTTTCAATGCAGTTGTCTCCCCAGTTCCAGATAATCTTTATTGCCTCTTTGCAAAAAGTAGTAACAACATTTCGTTTACGTTTTAGTTCTTATGTCAGTTAAATTGACTAGATCATGTAATACATATATGGTATAACGATGGTATAACGTATACGAAGTGTTTTTAGACCATGGTTTATGACATGGTCATATTTTATAAGGGACTCTTTGCCTTCTTGCTCTTCCTCTGTTATCTATTATATCCTATATGTTCAAAAATGATAGTGACTGTGCATAAACTCCAAACCTGACTCTGAGGTTGATTGTGATTCCTACTTTATCCAACGTACTGTAGCAGACATTGCAACAACTCCATATCACACTTACATTACTACATGTATGTCTGACGGATTCTGAAAACTGAATAGAACATTTTGCAGCATGAAGTGATGAAACTATGTTTATAAGCTCTGAAAAGTTATGATCAATGAGCCATATACAAGTCATTTTTGTGCAGATTTGTAAAGAGTTGTACTTAGATGTAACAAAAAAATGCAATTTGCCTGAAAGAATAAAAAAAATTCATCTCTGCTGCGAACAGCAAAATAAATGTTCTGATAATTATGAGTTGACTGGCAAACTAATTTTTCTGAGATTTCTTGTGAAAAATGCTCATGTGAGAATCGAGCCAACATTGTGATTGTGAAAAATCTGCAAGCAGCTGTAAACTGGTTGTGATATGCACCTGCTGTCAGCAGGTGGAGCCAGGGCTACACTGATGTCACATCAGTTTGGACTCTTGCTGCTGTATTAAACATCCATATGATCACAGAAGAAGAGAAAGACAGGAAAAAAAAGCTGCTGTTATCAAATAAACCCAGTTAAATAACTGTGGGAGAAGTGAGCGTGAGGCTGGATTTATGCCATGGGAACAGTCTGTAACACCAGCAGCAGGGTTCCAAATAGAGGAGAGGAGAAATGTGCAGGAAGGGTAATGCAGCTTTTGATCCTGTCCTGTTGATGAAACACATCAGTGTGGACAAGCAAAATGCTGCAGATGCAGCAGGTCACAATGATGAACTGATAAAAATAACTGATAAGCATATACAACTGTTTCAGTAGGAAAACCACAATCGTATCATAAAAATGAAAACAAAATGGCAGAAGTGTTGCTGTGACGCCCAACATCCAAGGAACTAACTATTATTTACTATAATATGAACGTGCCACAGTGAATAAATACATCGGGAAACCACTGAAATGAATGCAATCATTTTACTCATTGTCAGCTGGATGTGAAAATAAACTAATGAGTCAGTATCTGTTTAAAGTTTGTTTGCCAATTCCACAAATTAGTAAATGCTACAAAAAACATAAAAAGACTAGCATACATTTTTCTTAATTTTATTTATTTCTTTATTTTTTGTTGAAAAATATGCCCATCATACTCTCCAATGGAGAGATGAGTACTCTCATCTTACACTGAGATGTAAAACACACTCATCTTGCAGTGCAGATGGCAGCTGTAGTATTTTACTGTAATGAAAAAAATACTGACATTCTGTTAGAGACAATAAAGTGAGTAGATAAATCCAGACCCAGCTCAGATGAGGGGTCAGGGGGAGATAATGTGAATAAAAGAAGAATGTGGATGTAATATTGCAACTCTGGAGGTGACTTTATTTATCATCTTATCATGGAATAAACATATTTCATACCATGATTATTTTTGTTTGTTGGATTTTTGAGCTTTTCAGTAAGTTGTATTACATATTAGGGAATATATTTTTGAGGTTACCTCAGTGTTGTTGTTTTTTTCCATCACGTCTCTGCCAGTGGACCACCAACTTCCTATGTAAATGTAGCCATGGCTATTAACATTTGAAAAGTAACTACTGATCATTTGGGGTATTTGCAAATATTTTTGTGCTTTTACGTAAATTGTCTAACTGATCTGAGTACTACCACTGCTAACAAAGCCATTATACATGGTGTCTTATCGGAAATTGGTACCGAATATTAAACTTAATCTAGATCGGGGATGTGCAAAAAGTAAATGTCGTTCCACGTGTCAAACATATTAAGGAGTATTGATTTGTGCAGACTTGGCAACCCGAATAGTTCGACTGACGTGGAGGGACAGTCACGTGAACGCAGAACACGTGATCCAATCTAGGACAACAAGCACAAGGTGTAGTTAGGACACTAGGAGCCAGAAACTTGTCTACGTGCTTGATACAAAAAAATAATACACAGTTGATAATTACGGGCCTTATGAATTTAATCTTTTTTCCGCTTTTGTAGCTTTTGGGCTTGGTGTCGTCTGATCAGCCCATGGCACTGTAAACCTGTCTCGGGTGACGTTGTCGTCCGCTCCTTGCTCAACGTTTTGTTCTTGCTTCAAGACCAGGAAGCGAGCGGTTGCAACAAGCTAGCTGTTGACATAATGCGATGAAAGCACGAAATACTCCGAAAACGTAACATAATTTGTTATTATTACTTAATAATTTAGAGAGTAGACGTAAAATTCAAAGATTAACAACGACTGTAACTCAACTCGTTTAACCGCCAAGGCTGCTAGATAGCTCGTACTTTAGCCGTCTGGCAGGTTTGTCGCCGGCTAACATTAGCAGTTAGTTGCCGTTAGCAAGTTGGTTACTGCTTGGTGATGGCTGTGGCACACAGAGTCTGTGTTGTGGCTGGATATTTACTCCTGTTAATGCTGGCTGGGTGCAACGCAAGGATACACACGCTCACCCTGGAGGTAAGGCGCTTTACTCAAACTGGAATTACGGTAGTTCAGGGAACCAAGGCAGAGTATTACGCTGGTTGTAGGACGTCATGAAATTAGCTAAGAGTTAGCCAGTGTGCTCCAATTAGCTTTTGTGACAGGTTGTGAGCCAAACATGGTGTCGTGGTGTGAACCACTGTTAAAAAATATAATTTCACTGTTACAAAACGTGACTCCTATGAAGATTAGCGGCTTACTTTCTTGTAAATGGTAAATGGTCTGCACTTATATAGCGCTTTTCTACCTTACTGGTACTCAAAGCGCTTTTTTACACTGCTTCTCATTCACCCATTCACTCACACAAGCACGCACACACTCACACACCGATGGCAGAGCTGCTATGCAGCTGACCTGACTCATCAGGGGCAACTTGGGGTTCAGTGTCTTGCCCAAGGACACTTCGACATATGACTGGAGGAGCCGGGAATCGAACCACCAATCTTATGACTGGTAGACGACTGCTCAACCTCCAAGCCACAGCCGCCCCAACAAACTTGTGAACTATACCTGAAGAGGAAATGTATAATACTCTGGGTTTTCACATACAAAACTTAAAACGCACATAAAACGCATATGCATAATGTGATGCTTAAAAATAATGCACAAAACTCAGCTGAAATTATGGTGCTCTCGGTCGATTGAGTCTCTTTTCAAAGCGTAAATAGTGAAACAAGGACCAGCCTTTCAAATGAGAGTATTCCCCACTTTATTTGTCATATACCATTGCTAACTAATTATATTTAATTCTAACTAGTTCAAAAATAGATCCACATATAAAGTTCAGACATTAAACCTGTAACAGAAGGATCAGATCCTTCAGTTTAGACTGTTACTGTGGAAGATCATCAACACAGAGTTTGGACATTGTCTTTTAGACGGTGACAAAGACATGTACAATGTATTTTTCCAACAGCCATTATGCATTTATAATATTTAACAAAAAAAAAAAAAAAAAAAAAACTTGTTCCATTTGGTATTTACACCGTCTCTGGTGAAACATTTCTACATTTGTTTTGGAAACACTGACTGCACAGGTTTGTGTTTTGGAAAGATTTAGCTGAATAAATTATAAATAGTATTAGACTGTAAGTTTTTATTACTTAAATGTATCTAGTGTGTATATATATATTTAAATATGTCTTGTCTGAGGAATATCCATAAAGTAAGTCTTTTAACAGAACATTCACATAAAATGCTTTTAAATGAAAGGCAACAGTACAAACACTAAGTCTGGGAGATATTGAAATTGTAAACTGTCTAAACTACTGGACTTTTCCTATTTTTACTCTGGCATGGCACGGTTAATTTTCATTTGATGTTGCTTTGCAGTTCTGCTTGTGAGCTATTTGTTTTTCCTTTCAGAATGAAACTCGTTTTGCTGTCGACCTCAACAACTTTGGTTTCTACGCCAATGGGACTCTTAAAGTCAACCTGTATTCCCTGCGCCTCCCAGATAAGCAAGTGAACTACAGCTTGCACCCTGTAAGAAGTGTTCAGAATATTTATACTGTGAAAATTAATGTATTAACCTCTGTGGTCACTTTATTGGGTATATACCTTTACAAAGTTTACCAGTTTTTGTTGTAATTTTGAGACCATTATTAGAGTTGGTGTTGTGCTAGACTCCCACTTTGCACTATATAGAAGGAAATTTTTTTTATTATATTATTTCATTGACATCCAGTATGGCAGACACACCTATGATGCAGTCAAGTCCAACACGACCATTAACTAAGCCCTTAATGCTTAAACACATAACTGAACTAACGTAAGTATGACAATGTCAACAAAAGCTGAACACTGCAGGTCTCATAAACAGACTTTATTTTAGAACAGTTGGAATCAATTACATTTACTGAGTAAATAAAAAGTTAAAGGATACAGCTGGTGTTACTTCACCTTCAGTTAATCCAATGACAACACCCAAACCTACAATTAATTCATTCATTCTTTTACAAGTATTGCTTTTGTGGCCCAAGCCTTATTCTAACTTACTCCTCAGTACAGAGCTACCCTGGTCTGTTTAGAAACTATTAATAATACACCAAAAAGTCACACCTTTGACCTGTGTGACTGAGTGTTTGGTACAATGGACATGGCCACTGTAGTTGAATTTGAGTTAAACCCATAAATACACTATACAACAGGCATAAATACTCAGTGATTAAAATATAAAATGTGATTCAATTTAAATGATTTTTAAAAATATGCTCAACTTTTATAAACTGAGCGAATAATCAAATAATAAGGAGCAGGGCAATTCATAATGAAACTAATCATTTGCTGCAGCCCTACAAGGATACGAGAATAAGATTTGTTTACAAAAATGTGAAGATGAAGTTTTGTTACCATGTTGCTACTAAGCCATACAATTTAATAAGTCATGGCAGTAGAATAATAAATGACTTTACAGGTTTATCAACATTCCATGTAACATGGTAGGTACAGATCAGTATTATTGGCTGCTTGACCTACACTTACATTTAGTTATTTGCCTTTATCCAAAGAGACTTGGATACAAACTGGCTTTGAAGCTGTCTTCACTATGAAGAGCATGTAGAGTTATTTAGCTCATTTGACCAGTGTGGGACTGCTGAGTTAAAGGAATATTACCTGTGGCATAAGGACAGGCAGTATTCCTCTGTAGAGTGCTGTGGGTGACTGTGAAAGCCTTGAACCTAATGCAGACAGCCACTGGAAGCTTATGGACAGTGGCATGACATGTATCCTTGTTGACTGATAAAATTAGATATGTTGCTGCATTTTGGATCATCAGGAGAGGTAGAGCCTGATCTTTCTGTTGTGGAGAACAAATCTGCAAGCTTGACAAACGGAGGAGATGTGGTCAGTAAAGCGTAGTTGGTTGTCTGTGATGATGTCTAGATTTCTAACAGTTGACATTGAATACCCATGCTAAGCTGATGCCTGCATAGTGTCGTGTGCACACAAATATCTGGACTAATGTTTACAAGTCAAATTAATTTGAAAGTGAAGATGAATACTTCAGACAAGTTTCTTTCCTTAATATGGAAATAAGAGCTGATGTTTGACATGATATGATTTGTATTTACTCCTTTTGAACATTGGCATCTTTATCTAAATGTTGAAGGTCGATCAGTTCAAAGGCAGTGTAAGTTTCGTGTGCAGTAGTAGTTAATCCCTGCATCATCCATTAACAATTACAAAAATACAAACTTGCAGAAAGTTACCAGTAAGTCAAATCTCAACTCAGTATAGTATGTTGAACAGTGTGTTTAACAGTTTAATACTGTTAACTAGTAGTATTAGCAGGGTTACAGGGTTTGAGGAGGCAAGATTGAACCTCCTCAAAAGAAATGTGTAGTCAAGACTGAAATATGTGCTGGAAATCATGTGATCGTTGACTGACCACATTTATAACACTCTCTTTAGGTTGGTTTCAGCCTCTCCAGGTCACGTGTCATCAGAGTGTTACCTTACACAGTGAGTGCATGACAACCTAAATATTTCTGAATGTTACACTTCACTTTTGTATTTCAAAGATTAAGATTATTAAGATTACAGGATAGGTTTAGTGTGGCAAGCTGTTCAGATCTGATAATTTGAGTGTGTTGTTTTTCTCCAGGCAGAGGAAACAGAAACATGCCCGCTCACACCCCAAAAGTCCACCAATGACGAACCTTTGATTCTTTTCCTTATTGATATCAACACTATGAGGTGTGTGTGCTTCAATACCAGGTTACAAAATTACTGTGACAGTTTAATTTAAGGCTATAATGTAAATGTTGTGTTTATATAGTGTCAGTGTGAGAGCTATGGGTGAGCAGGACAACGTCTTGATAGCAAAGTTAAAGAGTGAAGCATCTAAAGGTCAGTGTTTGCACCCATTACACAATTATTCAGTGTTTTATTTGCCTTTGCAGTCATATTTAGTCAGAGTAAAAGTAATATTAAACTAAAAGTACTATAGTAAATGTTGGATGTCTTCTATCTGTGTGTGTTTGTGTCCTATAGGTCAGAGGAAGACAAGGAATGCTTCTGAAGAGGCACCAGGTAAACCAGACGTGACTAAACCAGCAAAAGAGGACAACGGAAATTCAGAAGATAAATCAACTCAAACTAAAAATAAAGAAGAGTCTGGTGATCAGAATAAAGATGAAAAGAAAGTGTCTGCAGTGGAGACTGAAAAAATGGACGAGAAATTTAATGTAAGTTGTGTTTCTGCATCGGTTTCTGTCTGTCTATCTATTCATGAAATCAGTTTCTAATCTGTATTTGATTTCTAGCTGGGGAAAAACAAGAATCTCACTTTAGCTTTGGGCAAAAAGGATGGCTCCTACTACTTCAGTGTAAGTACATCTTTGTTAAATATTATGTGTGATGTGAAGCAATATTTGATTTGGTTAATGTGTTCTGAATGTCTCTGTTTATGCTCAACAGTTCCAGATGGTGGTCGGCTCACTGGCCGAGGGTCTGTACAGCCTTAGGTTCCACTACTGTAAGAACAGGATGTCTCCAGAAAAACTGTCCTACTCATTCAGTGTAAGCGGGACGTGTTTCTATTGTCACGTGCATGCTCAGATGTGTTCACGTGTTAGGCTAAATGTGTCTTCCACAGGTGAACGTGACAGAGAAGAATCCAGGCGGCTTCTTGTCTGCAGCAGAAATTCCTCTGTCTCGCCTTTACCTTGGTATGGCAGGAGTCTTCTTCACTGCTGCCTTGGTCTGGGTGTACACGCTCATGAAGCACAGGTACATATGCATAATGAAAATTATTTTTTAAACATCATGTAGCAGAATCTGACAGCATCCTGTTTTTAAAAAAATGCAAAATCACTGTGGTTGGGCTATTTGCATACCATGCATGTCTTTTTGCATATCATGTTGTTACCTCCACATTATACAAAGACTAATAGACTGTAGTTACAATAGTTAAAGTTAGAAAGTTTTATATTACACTGTGTAAACTCCTGCAGAGAGTAAATTAATTTTTTCAACATGCTGCATTAATATACACCAATCAGGCATAACATAACCATTGAGAGGTAAAATTAATAGCAGTGATCATCTCTTTATCACGGCACCTGTTAGTGGGTGGGATATATTTCGCAGCAAGTGAACATTTTGTCCTCAAAGTTGATGTGTTTAGAGTGAGGATTAAGGATTTGAGCGAGTTTGACAAAGGCCAAACAGATGAGCTACTGAAGCTCAAATTGCTGAAAAAGTTACTGCTGATCCTGATGGAAAAGTTTCAGAATACACAGTGCATCACAGTTTTTGTGTATGGGGCTGCATAGCCGCAGACCAGTAAGGGAAACTATGCTGACACCTGTCCACCACCAAAACTGCCAACAATGGGCGTGAGCGTGAGAACTTGACCACGAAGCAATGAAAGAAGGTGCTGTGGTCTGATGAATCACATTCATATTAATAGGAAGAAGGCCATCATTACTTTAACAAGTACCACCTACCTAAGCATTGGTGCAGACCATGTACACCCTTTCATTAAAACAGTATTGATGGCTGCTTTCAGCAGGATAATGCACCCAACCACAAGGCAAAAATGGTTCAGGTTTGAGGTGTAGACTTGGCCTCCAAATTCCCCAGATCTCAATCCAATCCAGTATTAGTAGGATGTACTGAACAAATAAGTAAGGTCCATCCACATCTTGGTGATAGATGCCACAGCACACTTCAGGGGTATAGTGGAGCCCATGCCTTGATGGGGTCAGGGCTGTTCTGGAAGCAAAAAGACGACCAACACAACATTATGAAGGTGGTCATAATGCTATGCCTGATCAGTGTATGTAGGATACTATCCTGTACAGGCATGTTAAAGTTCCTTTTAATTGTTTCTGAGGTAGAGTTACATGTAGAGTATGCATTCAATTATACACAGACATCAATCACATTTCCCCGTGATTAATTATTTCCTGAATGTTGTTTTTTTATGAGTATAAATGACAAATTTAATAATGCAATATGCAATTTAAGCCTGTGCTCTGACCAACCCTGAGTCTACCTGCTTCATTCTTCTGCTGTGTGCTGCGCTCAGCCACACTCTGCACAGCCCTACAGATTTTAACAGTGCCAGTGCATCCATATAGGTGGACTGGGCAATGTCATAGAACAGCACTTTGGCAGGTGGCGGCAAACTGCCAAAAAAAAGAGAACAGAAGGGTTTTTTTTGTTTTTGTTTTTTTTAAAACCAGGAGTGGTCAGCCTATGTTCTGCTCCAGTACCGCTCACACCATGAGCAAGTAATGCCAAGCTCGAAGCCCTATGATATGGAAATTCTCATCACTCCACTGCTTACTTATTCTGTCCGGTAAATGTGACCTCTGACAAGAACAGCTGTGCAGGAAATTTAAGTAAATAAAAGTGACTCCCTTTGTGAAAACTTTCCGTTGATGTTGTAATTTTCAGTTACCAAAAATACAAATTCTAAAAATGCTCTGCAACAGCACAACAGGGTAGAATAAACTCCCCAACCTGTTTCTGTGTTTGACAGTTTTGTAGGTGCACACAAAGCATATTACAAAACCAAGGATCATATAGAAAGTGTAAACATCTTTCCCTCTGCACTTACTTGCAGGTACAGCGTGTTTAAGATCCACTGGCTGATGGCAGCACTGGCCTTCACCAAGTCCATATCATTGGTTTTCCATAGTGTAAGTGCAGCATCACTGCGCAGCAGACTGTTGTCGTATCTCTAATATCTTGTGTTGTATTTAGCTATAGATTGTTTTTGTTCACGACACCTCTCTCTATCTCTCAGATTAACTATCACTTCATCAACACCAAGGGTCGTCCTATTGAAAGCTTGGCTGTCATGTATTATATCACACACCTGTAAGTGCAACTACACCAGAATATGAAGCTTAGTCAGTTTTGTGTTTAATTATTGTGAGTTTGTAATAATGTACTTTTAGGCTGAAGGGGGCTCTCCTGTTCATCACGCTGGCGCTGATTGGCACCGGCTGGGCTTTTGTAAAGTACATCCTGTCTGACAAGGAAAAGAAGATCTTCATGATCGTCATTCCTCTGCAGGTGTCTGTGCATAAGAAACAGTACTGGTATGTGATTTCTTAGGATGAGTGAATTTATTTTTGGTGACCCACTCATGTCAATCCCCAGGTCCTGGCTAATGTCGCCTACATCATCATTGAGTCTACAGAGGAAGGATCAAGTGAATACTATCTGTGGAAGGAGATCGTGTTTCTGGTAGACTTGATCTGCTGCGGAGCCATCCTTTTCCCTGTTGTCTGGTCAGTGTGGGTCATCTCGGCTGTGTTAGCTACAGTTTTACAAATGAATTGGAAATTTAATAAAGACAAGTTTTCCAACTAAACTATAAGCTGCAGGCTAAATGGGCTTTGCATAAAGTTATTATCTGAGCAGAATGCAGCAGTGGCTTTTAATCTTGTCGATTACGCTGTACTTTTTCATTTTCATATAGGTTCATTTTCTGCCTGTCAGCTAATTGATTCAGTTCTAGAGCTCGTGTACTGTACTGTACTGATCATTCTCATACGAAACTGTCTCTACAGGTCTATCCGTCATCTTCAAGAGGCTTCGACCACTGATGGCAAAGGTGAAAATCCTGATAAAAAGGATTAGTAGTTGTACAGTTAGCAATTGCTTGTATTTGATTGATTTTTTTTTTTTTTTTTTGTGTGTCTGCATCTCTTTCAGCTGCAATGAATTTAGAGAAGCTCAAGCTGTTCCGGCATTATTATGTGATGGTAAGAAGTGTTGTTTTGTTTTGTTTGTCTTTTGTTTTTTGTTTGTTTTAAAGAAGATTGCAAACAAAACTTTCAGTCACAAAGTTAATAGCTTAATCTTGTCACACTGTTAATAATTAATAATAAAGTTGTTCATTTTGCTGTCTGTTTTTTTTTTTTTTTTTTTTAAATTAGACATGTTTTATTGCGGGCGGCACGGTGGTGCAGTGGTTAGCACTGTCGCCTCACAGCAAGAAGGTCGCCCAGGGTCTTTCTGTGTGGAGTTTGCATGTTCTCCCCGTGTTTATGTGGGTTCTCTCCGGGCACTCCGGCTTCCTCCCACAGTCCAAAGACATGCAGTCAGGTTGACTGGGGACTCTAAATTGCCCGTAGGTGTGAGTGAGTGTGTGAATGGTATTTTTCTATATGTGGCCCAGCGATGGACTGGCGACTTGTCCAGGGTGTACCCTGCCTTTCGCCCCATGACAGCTGGGATAGGCTCCAGCACATCCGTGACCCCTGCGGGGACTAAGTGGTATAGAAAATGGATGCATGGATGTTTTATTGCCTGTTGAATATCAACAGACAATTAAGTTGAATGAGTCTTGAGCAAAACAGTAATGGCAAGATTATAGTCTAAATTATAAATAGTCAATGTTGTGTAATTTTAAAAATTTTGTGCTGTTGTTTTTAGATTGTGTGTTACATCTATTTTACGAGGATCATAGCCATTCTGCTGAGGGTCGGTATGCCTTTCCAGTGGCAGTGGTGCTATGAGGTGAGATAGCAAGTTTATCAATAACAAATCTGAGCATATTAAATACTGTGTAGTAGTGTTGGCGTGTCTTAAAAATTTATCTACCTTCTCACTGTCTGTCATTTTTCTTCAGTTTGTGGTGGAGTTGTCTACTCTGATCTTTTTCGTGATGACGGGTTACAAGTTCCGACCAGCGTCCAATAACCCGTACCTCCAGCTTCCCCAGGATGAAGAGGACGTAGAGATGGATGAAGTGTAAGTATTGACATTTGTATGAACACACGCTTTCTATTTTACTCATTGAGCTCTAGACTGATGTAGCTAAATTTTTACTCCCCGCATTTGCAGACTTATGGAACAACTTGTTTTACAGTGTCTACGTTAATCTCAGAGTGAAATCAGCACTTTTGCTGCAGCTTCAGTTTTTAGTTTGGGTGACTTGCATTTTGGCACTCAGAGCCTGACTTTCACATTTATCATGTTGGTGAATGTGTTTTTATTAGTAACACCTCAGCAGACTGTAGAAACATTTAGCTTTTGTTGTTTTTCTCTATTTCTTCCTCCAAAAAATTTTTCCATTTAAATTTTTGGAAGCAAACTTCATGATTAGGATGGTTCTTAAATTCTAAAATAGATTTTCTGTAATTTCAGTTTTATGGGTATGTATGTATGATGGATATCAGATCTACCCCTGAAGAGCAAGTCACATTGACTGATAACGTAAATACATACATATATGAAAAAAATCATGCAGAATTAGTTTCATTGCATGTTCCATATGTGTTTTTAGGTTTGTTTTTAGCTATGCTATGATGGCCATATATAGACATTTATTTCTTAGTTTTGTTATTAGAACATCAACTAGAGACACAAAAAGTGGTTTCTTGGCTGCTGTCCATCCACAAAGACCATTCCTGATTACGCTTCCACAGACTGTGGAAGCATCACCTTGCCATCCAGGTGAAGCTCCCAGATTCTGAGCCAGGTCCCTGCTGGACTTAATCAGGTCTCAAAAAAGAAACTTTTAGAAACTCTTAGAAACTCCCCATCACATTTTAAAAGATCGTCTACTCCTGATTTTTGCCATTGACATTGCCGTTATCCATATTCCTCTACAGAGGTCACACAAAATATTTGTTACTTTATTCTACAGATGCTGGTTTTTCTATACTTAATACAGTATATGTGTGTGTCTAGTTGTATTGTAATAAAGACAACAAAATAACCATAAATGTTCATAATAGCATTGCATCGTCCTCCACTGTGTTTCTCCCTGTGTCCAGAGTGACTGAGTCAGGTGCACTGGAGGGAATTTCCAAAGTAAAGAAGACTTCTAATGGACGCGAGTGCCAGAAAGAGTCCACCTTGTGAGTGTGGAGCTGCAACTTTGGGAGGGACCCACTAAACATCCCCAGGCCAGCTGGTATAAACGGGGTTCACATGGACCAAGACTCCTCACCCCGAGTGAAAGCTTTCTTTTGAAAACTCTTTATGTGGTTGCAGTGGTGGTGCCCACTGTCTGGCTATGCAAAAAAGAAAAAATAGACTCTGTTGGATGCTCAACATTTTCTTAAAACACTCCACCCAGAAACTCTGAAAGGTCCTTGGCTCCTACCACATGGAGGGGTGGAGATGTTAAAAGGAAAGAGCTCTGATGTTCTTCATAGTTTTCATTTCTCTCTCTCTCTCTCTCTCTCTCTCTGTCTCTCTCTCTCTCTCTCTCTCTCCAAAGATAATTATAATTTCTGAGAGACTTTCTTTCGAGTGTGTTT
>OMLM01018803.1:9604-22448 GCA_900302695.1 Helostoma temminkii | reverse complement strand
ATTGAAAAAATGTCCAAAGTGAGGGAATGTACCATTTCAAGAAAAAATAAGCTAATTTTGAAACTCACAACAAAAAAGTTGGGACAGAGGCAAACTTTTTAGGAAATGGGGTTGTATTAACAGTGAACATGAACTCCTTATTTAAAGTGGAGAAAAGCAGTCACAGGAATTTAGTTTCTCTTTGTGAGTTCTTTGTGTAGAATTTGAGATCTGTGGCAGCTTGTATTCAAATTTGAGCATTAACTTTGTAAGGATCATTAATTTTTACAGTGTGCCAACGTAACATCCCATCATATGTGATAGAAACAGAGCGAGGCAGTGCGACACTGACTGAACACGTCTCTGTTGGTTTCAGGAACCTCAGTAATTTGGGATGTTTGATTATGAAATGATGAAGGTGAAATGAAAGAAATGTGATTGAGGAAAAAAAGAGTGACAGAGTGACACAGAAGAGCCGCAGAGAAGAATCGACTGCGGCAGTGTCACAGCAAGAGAATCAGAGAGGAGATTAAGTTCTGATCCATATTTTTACATTTGCTTCATTTACTTCAGATATTACCCAGAGGAAATCCAGCCATATGAGAAGATGCAATCAATGTGAGTTTGACCAGAATCCATAAAAAGTTGTAACGTTTCCTCCTTCTAAGCAGTCTGCATAACAGGATGAGACAGCAATGTTTTGTCTCTTTACTTATGCAGTAGCTGAAAAACTAAACAGTGTGAATGATATCAATGAAGATTTTACCTTTATTTACTTAAGTGGACTTTGTTTCCTGTGCAGGTTGGAAACACACAGCACAGGGAGACATCACTGCTGTAAAACAGACTTTGACAGACAAATGCCTGCTGAACCAGCTCTATGCAGGAAGCCTTTAGTGTAACTGAGTCAACACTGACCTCTGACTCACTTTTTCTGTCTCTTCTGTACTCAGGGACAAATCAGATTCCACTTTTTTACTCTGATGCTCCGCCGCTTTTAGCCATGAACAGCTGAACGGATTTTTTACAATTTTAAAAATCCATCTGTTTAGACTGGCTTGTGTGTGATTTTTAGGTGTAATGCTTTTTTATGCTTTTATTGCTTTACTTATGAAGCATTTCACTAGCATGAAAGATACTGTTTACATTTTTAGTTGAGTTTTTAACCGCATACTGTAGGCTTCTGCTCATTCTCTAGATGTAATTTAATCAAACAGCAGACCACTTGGACCATAGTAATTTGGCAGATGACATGTACCATGAATGAAAGACATTAAATGTCCCTTATCCATATCCACTTCCAGCTGACAAACTCCTCTAGATGGTGTTATCAGGGGGAGCTCCGCAGAGGCAGAGCAACTGAAAACCATCTCCAGATGATATCATCTGAAAGTAGTGAGAAAAGTAGGGGGGCATTTTAATATTGTAACTCCTGTAACTGTAACTGTAATTGTATAACTCCCAAAAGTATGTCAAACTCTCAAATGCATGCTGGGAAGTTGAGTGAACTTCAGAAGTTTATTCATTCAAGCTAAAAAACTTTCAGTCAGAACAATATGCTTCCAAATCCTGATAATTAAAAGTAGATACTGAGTCGGATTAACCTGAAATTATAAAAACCTATACATATAAGAAAAGTTAGTTAGTGTTAGTTCCAAATTAGTAATTATATTTATTTATTTTAATAAATTATATAAGCTAAATACAAAATAAACGTATGTATGTACATAATTATAATGCTTAATAAATAATATAGCTTCTCTATAACAATAATCTGAGCATACTTTTTAAACAAATGACCAAGAATTATTCACCAATAATTGCATTTTCCACAGACAGACAAAAAAAGCCCCAAATATCAGAGCTCAGTTATGATGTGTTCCAGAAAAAGGCCAGAGATATTTCAGCTAGCAGCTAATGCATGTTAACATCATATCAGAAGCATTAGTTATAAAGATCATTTTTAAAAGATGTACATTTTTCTCTGCTCTCTGGAATAAAATCAGGCTTTAATTTAAGCCAGTAAATTATCACATATTAATAAATACGATTATATTTTCGCAATTATCGGTCACTGGTAGTCATGGAGATGAATGGCGTGCTCACCTGGCCCCACAGTTCTCTCTTTTCATTCTACACCTGAGCAGTACTTGACAGGAGCAGAACTTAACACAACCTAAACTGAGAAGTTTGAAGTTGCTGACAAGTGATCAACGTGAATTAAAAAAACATCTGTGATAATTTGCTGACATCTCTAGTGTGAGAGCAGTGAGGAAAGCATGGCCTCCTCTGGTTTACGCCGAGAGAAACACTTGCTGAGTGTCGGCATCTCTCGATTGGATGTCCGCTATGGTAAAACACAGTAGAGCACTAGCTAGCTACTGGTTGAAATATGTTTGATTTGTTTAGAGAACTGTATAATACTCATTAATTAATAAATATAGTGTTTATAATTTGTAGTTGGTTTGTAGTAGTTATTTCATTATGTTTACTTGAATTGTTTTCCAAAACAGCCTAAAAAATCTGCATCTCCAGTTAACTTGTCTTTTTCGATGTTAAATCATGAAAGATGATGGATAGTGATTAGAGTTCATGTGGCAGGTGGAAATAAAGTAGAAATGTCGATAAAGTGATTGAGAAAAACGTGTTTTTTGAGTGGAGACTGGGTCGCCGTGTTTAACATTGAAAGTATAGGACCAAGATGGCGACCGGGCCTTTTTTTGAAAAAGTACAGAAGTTGTGTATGTGCGCGCTCCATGAGAACGACGTTAGAGAATGGAACGAGCCAGAGACAGACGTGTGACGCAGTCCGGGCTGTTGAAAAGCGGGATGACGTTCGGTAGATGTGTGAATTCGCTGTCGGCTCTGGACGTTTATTTCCCCAGAACCGTAAAGTAAGAGGTAACTTTAGCTTTAATTAGCCTTTAGCATTCATACATAATAATCACGACAACAGCAGATCCTCGTGTTTTGGTACTTTGGGTAAACATAACGTCCTTCGACATTTAATGAGCTGAAGGTGAACAGATGAGAGTGAGCAGTCACCAGCTGTGGGACAGATGTGTACGTGATGTGCACGCAGGTCCAGATGTTTGAGTGGTTGGTTCAAGATGTAGGGAAGGTTCACACTGTGTTATTGTGAAAAAGTTTTTATATGTGTTTTTATTTTATCTTCAGTGTCAGTGACATTAAACATTTATCACGCCTTATTTATTGGAATATGACAGTAAATTATACAGATTATTATTATGGTAATCAGCTATAAGTTTGCTATTTTGCACTACGGATCTGCGTTTGAAAAGTAACTAGTAACTAAAGCTGACAGATCTCATGACCATATTGTCTCAAGGCAGTTTGTCTAAGAGAGATAATAAATAAATATGATTTGGATTATTTGATCACTAAGTGACACAAAAAAATGTTTACAAATGTTCACAAATGAATAAATTGGATTCATGTTGATGTGTCTTAACATAGTGTGTCTGCACTGAAGGGAGGATTTCTAATTGACTTTAGTTGGACTCATTCAGTCAGTCCAGTCATGTCATCCTGACTAAAGTGACTCATGTTTTACTTTGTCTTCTCTATCTTCAGCTCATCTGCCTCTGCCGGCACGAATCCTCCACCTGCAGGCGACGAACCTGAGGAATCGTCCGCTGAGCGTCGCAGACATCAGCTCCATGAGGGAGTGCATCATGAGCCTGTACCACAACCTGATCACGGGCTCGAAGAACTTCCCTGTGGTTCCCTTCAGAGGCTTCTTCTGCTTCGGGCAGACGTCCACACCTTTCACCCATGTGGATCCGGAGCAGAGGGAGAACACCAGGCTGCACCCTCTTTTGGCAGCACCGGCGGGGATTCTGGCGCCCGCCCCAGACTCCTCTCCTTCCATGATTCTGACTCCAGTTCTTCCTGAGAGGACGGAGCTGAGAGCCCTGTGGGCTGACCGCAGAAACTTCATCCGACGCCTGGATTTCAACGGCAGGAGCGTCACCAGAGTCATCTCCCCGGTGTACCACTCTGACTGCACGGAGATGGCGAACCGCTGGAGGGTGACCGACTACAGACCGGACGGGCATGTGGTCATGTCCGTCCTCTGCCGGTTCATCAGAGAGTCTGCACGGTGTGCAACCACTCTGAGGACAAAGAGGAAGGACACAGAAGAAGACAGCAGCAGCAGTGTGTCTCCACCTCAGAAGCGCATCAGAGTGTGATGGTCCACCTACTGCACTTTGATGGTGTTTGACCTGCTGCAGCTTTTGCTCTGGTTCTTCAGTCAGTTTTGGACTCGCAAGACTGAAGTGACATTTTCAAAATGTGATTGAGCACGTTTGAGTCCAAAAAGACTTTTCTATTTGCTCCTGAGCACCAACCTGAGCGTCTGGCAGAGCTGGCAGTGACCCAGGTAGCGTCTGGCACCAGGACCACTTTCTTCAGCTGAGGAGTGAATATTGTACATTTGTATATATTATATTACAAAGGTTGTAGGATGCAGGTCAGTGGTTTGAATGCATCTTGCACATGTGCTTCTTGCACCTTTATGTCTTCCTTGAAGCTGGCCTGTCTGACACCTGAGCTTTAAAATGAGACATCAAAACAGTGTCTCCTCTACAATAGTATAAATATTAGAAGTTATGTCATCCTACTGACTCATTAGTTCACAAGAAGCTTCAGATTCTAGTATGAGTGAAGAAACACAGCAGGGAACATCAGAGCTGCAGGAGCCAGAGCGACATTGACAAACAGGACGAGCAGACTGGTTAGAAGAAGAGCAACAGGGACGGAAAGACGTTGAGAGAAGAGTGGTTACGTGAACTGCAGCTGCACTTCTCTAGCAGCACGGCCGTGATGGACACTGAACTGTTTGTGGAGACTGGAAATGTTAGGAGCCAAGATAAATCCACATTTCTTTATTCTATTATCACAATTCCTGCTGTGTTGTTTTTAACTTATGTTCCTCTTATCTGTCACCTGTCTACCACAGAGACGGGAGAGGAGCAGACACAAGACGAGAGGACAAGGAGACGGCGTGCACTGTGAACCATCTTCTATAAAAAGATAAATATCTATTTGTTATTATTATTATTTTATAGTTCTGATCCGAATTCTCACGCAGTTCAGTGGTTGTCTGTCAGGGAAAAGAGAAAACAGGACCAGTTCACACTCACACAGCTGCTCTGCGAAGCATCTCATCCAAAAAAGATAAATATAATTATTTATACTATTATTTATTTGATGATTTTATTTATAATTAAACATCCTTTAATGATGAATATTGTTGAGTTATTAACTGTGATTCTCTCGTCTTTCACAGGAGGAGAGCAGATGAGACACCATGCACTGTGAACGTCTCATTAACACAGATAAGTAGAGTTGGATTTTCTCAGAATGTATTTTCTCATTAACATGTCCTTTGTTTAAGTAACAACTGAAATGATGAACTGTTCTTCCTCTTTATGTGTCATCAGTCCTTTAGAACGAGGAGAGGAGACAAGCAGAGGAACCTCCCACCATGCACCGAGAACCCTCCTATTTACAAAGATAAATATTCATATTTTCTACATTTAAATTATTATCAGATGATTCATTGACTCAATGTTGAAGTTATTAACTGTTTTTGCTTAATCTGTCCCTGATCTTTTAAAGGAGAGAGAGAAGAACAGGAGGAGAGACGAGGGGACAGGATGACAGCCTGCACACTCTCTTATTAAACTGTAAATATACATTTATGTTATGCTCAGTTTTCCTACATTTCTGCTGACACCATTACTTATTATTAATCTTTGACATCTGTACTTTAGTAACAAGGAGTGGAGTGGAGGGGCAAAGAACATAGCACCTGCTGTAAACCCCCCATATCAAAAGATAAGTGTAAATTTATTTCATGTTCTTCTTATTAGAATAAATCTGCTGATGAATGTGTTGCTGAGATTAACTTTGGTTCTTCCTTCCTGTGTGTCTTTATGTCCAGTGATGAGAGGCTCCACATGTCTCCTCTTCACCGACACCGTCCTGTTGCTCTCCAAATATCTTGGTATCAATTATATTAACATCATTTCATCTTTTTAATATTATGAAGAAACAAATGAAAATAATGAATTTATCTTTGCAGATTGTATTAAAATGAGTTTTATTGTGTAATAAATTTCATTTTCACCATACAAGCTACAGTGTGTTTTTCTGATGTTAAAACTGATTCAACTGGGAAATTGACTGCAGTAAGTAGTTTAGCTTGAGTGCTATTGATCTAGTTAAACTGCTTCTAACTAGTTGTAAAACAATGGGCAAACTGAAAATGCACATTTGAAAATAAATAAAATAATTAAAATACATCATAGAGAAAGCTCACGCCAGAAAAAAGCACTGACTTTAACACTATGAGTCACTGTTTGAACTCACATAGAAATGACAACTAAAGAAATACATCTAATAATAATTGTTAACAAACATTTAACATTAGTACTTCCCCAGTGTCCAGGCAGGGTTACTTCACAAGCAGAATCAATTTGTTAGCAAAGTAGCATTAAAATAACATGCTCTATCAATAAATAACAATAACCAAGACTTATTACTTAGTTGCAAATAATATATTCATGTTTAAATCTTTCAGATTCAAAACACAGCAGCCACATATTTTAAACAGAGCTGAGAATCCTGAGTAAAACTATAAGGCTGTTCTAAGCCTGTTTCAAACAAAACCCTACCTGAGGTTTTTACAAAGGAAATATTGCAATTAATCATATTTGGTTGTAAATATATGCAGATTTTACATTACAGCTAAAACTATAAAAAATAAGAAGAAGAATAACTTGGACTGGTCTAAAAAATAACCAGTTTTGTAACATTTAGCTTTAACTCCAACTATAACTAAAACAGTCTTCAACTTGCACCTTTCTACACAGTAAAGCTTAAACACTGATCTCAACAATGAAGCCATCATATCACTTAACAGATATGATGTCCTCAGCCAAGGTCTTTGCTCCGACTTGTCCATGTTGGTTGGCTGTGTTTTATTCATGTTTTTCAGGAAGACAGAGAGTGCAGCTGAGACGCTGAGATGCAGTACACCTGTTTACTGTAGGTTGGTCTCAGAGGCCTTCAAGATGAGTCTGCCTGCTCACCTCTGTCTCTGAATCCTTACACACAGTTATTTCATACTACAACACTGACCTGCTCACAATTCTTATCCTTATATATTCAATTAAAGCATATTTGAGAGCTATGTGTGATGTCCATCCTTTGTCACATACGGTTGAGCCAAGTTGTGACATAGAGTTTTCCTTTTATGGACCAAATATATAGTTTCACTAATCACACACAAGCAAAGTAGTCTAACTAGTGTGCAAATATGAATAATGTATAATATGAATAATGAAGCCAGTAGTATGATAGGCAGGTATTTGAGTATACCACAAAATAACATTTTGTAAAACTGATTTTTTTAAAAACTGGTTCCGATGATGGACTAGAAATCCACTGAAAGATCCCTGCGCAGATTCCAATCCTGCAGCTTAGATTCATATATACATGAAATTGTTCAGTGTCATCTTAACTTCAGTAGCAAACACTGATAATACACAACGTCAAGGTAGTTTTATTAAACCATGGATTACCCAAATATTACACTTTGCCTTTTTCGCACTTTTTTAAACAAAGTGATTGACACTCAAACTCTGTCCACGGGTGCCAGAAACAGTGGCAGGCTACACAATGTAATGTGACACAATGCTGCTGAATATGGAAGTTAGAACAGGTAGGCATCAGCATTTTCATTTTAAAACTGCTTGTTTCTGTTCTGTACAGTAGGAGTTTAACTTTGAAAGCAGAGGTTCACAGCCTTAAGTTTTTCACTAAACCACGAGTCCACAGAACAACTGTGGTTCTGGTTAAGTCTCCAAAATTGGTCAGTATAATCTGTTAGGGATACGACACAACAAAGTCATCATCAAAGAGCTAGAGGCAATTTAGGGCGTCTGCAGCTTCACTGAAAAAATGTAAATGGCGTTCTCTTCTTAATAACAATTGAGAGTGGTTGGTCTCATCGACTGAAAAACCACAGATGGTGGTCCAGCTAGTGCCAACGAAGCAGGACACGCTACAAAAACCAGCCAGAAAGACGCTTCCCGTTGGCCCTGCGTTGGCCAGACTGGTGACTTGTGTCACGGCCTTTAGGAGCACATGTCAGATTGAAGAAAACTTCTGGCATCCTGGCTAGCTCAGTTTGTAGAACATGAGGCTCTTAATCTCAGTGTCTTGGGTTTGAGCCCAAGCCTATGTCAGGCACATTCCATTTGGGTTAATGGGCAGTCATCTCTGAAATCGCAAGACTGGTGTTTTAACTCCTGGAATTAGCGATGCCTGGCCTCATGTCCAGGTGTGCCTGGACAAGATCCCGGTATTTCTGGCACATTTGTACAAACAACTGACTGTCTTACAACCACAAATGCCTTTATTAACAATAAAAGCAAGACAGCTGCATGTACAGAACAGCGCTACTGCAGGGTTTTGGTGTCTTATCCAAAGCATGTAGCCACAGGAGGACTAGAAAGCGAACCTGCCAACCCTGGGGTTGACAGACAACTGCCCTACCGATTAAGCTACATCCCGACCAATACTATGAACCATTGTCCCTGTATTCAGAACAGGTACAAAAACCTAGCGTTACATGAACAAATGTCTTCTTTTCGTGCATAACCCAACCCGTACTAGCAGCATTGGCTTGATATCCTGGATAAAACGTTGCATAAGGTCAGTATTTGATCCAGTATGTCGTCCACTGGATGCTAACTAGCAACATTCTGCTTACCAAGCTATGTCCATATATGACTCATCACCACTCTGACTCTCAGACTGAGCTGTTTAATCATTGACAGTGACTCAACAGCACTTTTTAGCTGGTTATCAGTAAAGACTGTGCTTTTCTGTTGACACATACTCATGTAGCTGCTTTGTAGTTTCCCAGTTTAAACATTGATCTCCAGGGTGTTTACAGAGTGATTGCTGCTATCACTGTCTCCTCTTGAACAATGGCCAATGTTCTTGTGTCCTCCTAGATATTGACTTCCACTGTCAGCCCTATACTGAAAGTGCAACACTCCCTCTGGTGACCATATTTCAGGTCCTCAGCACTGAAAAGAACAGGCTGTGTAGTCACTTACAGTAGGAAGATATTTAGTATTCTGCAAAATGACTAACACAATGACTCTCAGAGCTTTATCACCACAGAAGGATTGTGGTTGAGCCCATTAAACATCCAGCAGCTGTGTCACGACATTAACATTTATTTTGATTTATGGCTTTACACTGTCTACAAGCTGCAGTATACAAGTATTCCCATTAAAATGTGAATTTCTTTGTATACCCACAACAGACATGACATTTCTTCTCTTGCTCTGTCCATGTTCTCACCTCTCCTCTTTCTTCCTTTGATTTCTTGTGCTCTCCCCACATCCCCTCCCCCACTCCTCCTGATATGTAGTAATATGTAGAGATGATGACCTATTGATTTCTGCTTGGAGGGATGTTTGACAAGCAGGCGGCAGCTGGAACACACTCAGGCTGGAATCTCACTTGTTCAGTAATTAACAGTTGACTTATTATAGTGTGGCTTGTGCTCTGACACTACAGATGATTGATGGTGTCAGAGCAATCAATCATAATTTTTCTTCTTGTTATTATTACTATTATTACTACTAGCACTACTACTAGCATTCACACTGTTGCTACTGATAATCATTTTACTGTCAATACTGTATTTCTTAGTAGTATCCTATAGATGCCACTGACTGTTTACTCATTTACTGTTGATCAATATTTGATCACTCAACATCTGATCACTCATTTTAAATGACAGTATCTATGGGAGTATTTAGTACAGTATACATAATCATGTTCTGCCTTATGGGATTATTTCGCAGGAATACTGGTGCTCACCTATATTAAGAGCATTTAGCTTTATGAGCACGTGTAGTCGTGGTGAGAGTCAAATTCCTCATCCCCTTTAAAAACAGCGTGTGAGAGAGAGGCTGAGGTGTTGAGAGAATTGACCGAAGTTACAATATTAACACTAGTACACAACATTACTATTATTAATAAATATCACCATGCATATAGAGCTATAGTATCAAAAATATCATAAATAGGCAGTTGATCTATTCTGGTGCAGCACTAACTGAATTAATTCTAGGCTGGTTTCACTGTATGATCAGATAGGAAAATAATTTCCTCTTAATAACTCCTCTTCTCCTCTGCATAAACAGATGTTTATGTCTCTAAATTACCAAAGCACAATAAACTGCTGAGCCCCTATAAATCAAGAATATTAAAAATACAATATAGCTCTTATATATTTACAATAACAGATGTGCTGTGCAAGGTGTGGGTAAATCAGTAGGATTTTGAAGAGGGACCATGAGCAGATTCTGACCACAAGGAAAAACAAATGGACAGCTTCTTCCTGTGCACTATCAGCGTTTTCTTATTGTATTTTTATTGCCTTGGGTCAGGTGTTGTAGTAACAGGTGCAGTCGGTGTGAGACTGATTAAGGGATTTTTTTTTTCAGGACTCTGGTCATGTTTTAAATAAGATTTTCTCTGACTACAACTGCAATTATTTTTAAACATGACTGCAAGCAGTAAAATAGAATTCTGACCTTCATAATGTTTTTCACGTGGCATGGATTTTTGCTTTTAATGATAATGTCATTCTGATCTGATGGAGCTCAGGATACATGAGGACATCTGAATTACTCTGCAGGGTTTTAGCTCTAAAACCTGGAATCTGTGAGCAAAACGTTTCTGACACATATTTAAAAATCAGCTGATAACTTAATTCCAGATCGAACCTGTCAGTGAAGTCAGCTGCTGTGTTAAAATTACCCGTGGCCTCTCTGCCAAATCAGAGAGTGAGATATATTGAGATATATTGTATCTTCAGTGTATAATTTCTGATGAAACTGTAAATTCTGATTCAAAAAAACTCTGTGATGAAAAGTAGTTGCTAGACCTAGTGCTGCACAAGTGGGATTGGTTTGACAATCTTAGCTGAATGAACATGAAATTAATAAATCTCACATATTCAAGTAACAAAGAAAGAGGATAAGGGGAAAATTAATGCTGCACATACTGTACTGAACCATATGAGAGGAATATTATCCCATACAATACACTGTATGCTTTTAAAAACACAGCTCTTTTACTGTGATCAATGATGAGAGGTAGAAAACCTTAAAACCAGGGGGATCTCAGTGACTGAGTGCAGACTGCTCTCTCTTGTATTAAATAGATTTAAAATGTGAGTTGTGAAGATGAAAATTGTACTGACAGAGTCACAGCAGCTGTATGTTCATCATTACTAATTTATATCTGATGCTGTCTGTTCAACCTCCAGAGATCAACACACACACACACACACACACACACACACACACGCACACACACACACACATACACACAAAAGCATACTGGGTGTCGGGGTGAACAAATTAGAGTTTATTATTGAGGAGATACAATCACATAATGATTGTTATAAGAGGGTAAGAAAGTTCACTGTCAACACATGAAAGGACATCTGACATATTTATAGTATGACATGACTGTAGAAGTCCTCCACTGTTTAAAAATACAGAAAGCTTTCATACTCTATATTCTAAATTTATCTTGGAGTATCTATGATTTCCACAAAGGATTTTCAAATATTGACAAATTTTCACTGGACAGTTTTCTACTTTACTTTTCTTGATCTTGTCTATACAGTATGTGTATATATGTGCACAATAGAGTTTTAACTTGAGCTTAACTGACCATGGTTTTCAGCGGTGGTGATTTCCACTACAGAATTGTGTCTGTTTTTAATGCAGTGCCACCTGAGCACCAAAAGATCACAGCCATTCACCATTGGTTTCTGCTCTCTTGCATAGATTTCTCTGGAATTCCTGAATTTTTTAATAATATTAAAGACCATTGATGATAACATCACCAAAGTCGTTGCATTTGCTGAGAAACAATTATGAAACTTTATTGTTAAGTTGTCAAACTACTTGCCCACACAGTTTTGAAAAGTGTGGCTCATTTTATACGCAGTCATCATACTGACCTGTTGTCAATTAGCCTGAGATGTTGCAGTATTTATTTTATATTGTTATATTATACTTATATAATACTAATACGTTTATACATTTCCAGTCTTTTGTGAAACGGTAACAATGAAATTTCTCAGATTTAACATTTGATATGTTGTCTATGTATTATTTTTGGATCGGGTTGTATAGATATAGAGTAGTAGTAAATGGTCCGTACAATAAGAAGTATTGTACTTCATGGACTGGATGGCTGGATTATCCACCATCTGTATTATTTCAGTGCATCAATCACTTTTCAAGACTTTTTACCAGAGGGCAGGTGTTAATATTGCTGAAGTAATTTGACCTGCAAGGCGAGCTGCTGTCATATTGTCTAGTCATCTAGTCAGTCATCACTGCAGATTTCATTTATGTAAAATTTTAGATGTATCATATATACCGAATATGAGCTTGTAGTTGATTAAATGGATTCTTTAATTAAGTCACAGTTTTCGCCTGTACACATTGCCACCACCTTCCTGTGTGAAAGAGTCACTGCATCTCCATCACTGCCTGAGCCAGTCCCAGTCTTTCTAGTACTTGGTACTACATGCAAAATCTTAAGAGAAATTTTATTTGCATATGCTTGTATAAAATTATGTGGACTGTACATTAGATGTGTGCACATCTAATAAACATATATATGTGTGTGTGTGTGTGTGTGTGTGTGTGTGTGTGTGTCTGTGTGCAGCCCCTACAAAGCAGCTGATTTTGCCTTCAGAGCAAATCAGAGTTTGACTTTATCC
>OMLM01018801.1:28392-49006 GCA_900302695.1 Helostoma temminkii | reverse complement strand
AGCAGCTACTTATAAAGGGCAGGAAACAGTTGAGAACAATCAAGCTGATTACTGTCTAGACAGTAGAAGTGACTATAGGGACACACAGTAAATGGTGCAAGATAAATAGATAAAATAGGAAGCTCAGGCAGAGATCGTAAATGAAAGCAGTGGACTGTTTGAAGACTTCCTCATCTGCTGTGACATGAGGAGGTACTTAAAGAGCAGAGAGAATAGAGCTTTGCCATGAGAAAAATAAAATCACAACAACATTGTTAAACATTTGTAAGAATCACAGTGCCTGTATCACCAAGGAGAACTGCAGAGGGCTGAGAGCATTGGGTTATCAAGTTTATTTTGTGGATAGAAACAACAAAACCACAAAAAGGTGGAAGGAGAGGATAAAAGAAAAAAACTAAATAATGCAAATTATGAAAAAAATGGTGTGAAAAAAGTAGGAGAAAGAGACAAATGTGGGCAATAACACAGTCAGGAAAGGGTGGGGAGCATAGGACATGGTGAAGATGATGAAGGTGACGTGTAAAGTGAAGAAGAGGGGACATTGAGGCCCCACAGGAACCAGCAGGGGACCTGAGTGTGATACACATATAAAACTGTTGAATGACAAAGCTGTGGTCAGGAAGCAGGTGGAGCTGCAGCTCTCTCCAGATCTGTGATGATGGGGGTGCACGATGGAGGAGAACTCTGCTTCCCACAGCTCAACAACTCCTGCAGGAAGCCAGTGACTTCATGGTCTGAAGCTGCGTTTTTAAATTTTCTGCTGCCTTCTGTCTCTGTGCTCACTGTGTTTCTTAACCTGCTCGTCATTATCGCAGTCTCCCATTTCAGGTATAGTTTCACTTCTCACTACAGCCTGTTGTGTTAGTGCTGTAAACATGCTGCTACTGTACATACAACCAGAAGTATAGAAAGACTGACACCTACTTCTAGCCAGTGACTTTGTGCACTAAAACATGACATGTAATAAACATTGATCACATATTTGTGCTGAAATGCTACTACAATTCTGAGTTAATAAAATTATTCTTAATCCTAATTTACCTTGATTGTATTTCAGTAGCCTCATCTGTGCTCTTCTCTGCCTCCAGGCAGCTCCACAAACCCACCAACCTCCTCCTCCTCTCTCTGGCTGTCTCAGACTTCCTTGTGGGTCTCGTGTTCTTTCCTGGTGAAATCCTCAGAAAAACGTCCTGCTGGTTTCTTGGTGACCTCATGTGTTCCCTCTATATGTATGTTTCTATTTTCTCTGTCTGTGGCTCTGTTGGAAACATGGTTCTCATATCAATTGACCGTCATATGGCTATCTGTCAGCCTCTGCATTACTCCACCAGAGTCACTGTAGGGAGAGCTAAAGTTTGCATTTGTCTGTGTTGGGTCTGCTTGATTGTCTACAGCACTCTGTTTGTCAAGGATGATCTGTTTCACAGAGACAAGTATATTTCCTGCCATGGAAAATGTGTGTTCCACGTTGACTATACATTAGGACTTGTTGATGTTTTTGTGACCTTTATTATTCCAGTTACTGTCATCATAGTTCTGTATATGAAAGTGTTTGTGGTGGCTGTGTCTCAGGCTCGTGCCATGCGCTCTCACATTACAGCCGTCACCCTCCAGCATTCAGTGACTGTAACATCGAGGAAGTCTGAGCTGAAAGCAGCCAGGACTCTTGGTGTTATTGTGGCTGTGTTTCTAATATGTTTCATGCCATTTTACTGTGTTTCTCTCACAGGTGAGTTCATGCTCAATACTCCATATGGAACCTTTGTGCTCTGTCTTTTCTGTTTTAACCCTTGTCTGAACCCTGTGATCTATGCCTTGTTCTACCCCTGGTTTAGAAAAGCCGTTAAACTCATTGTCACTCTTCAGATTTCACAGCCTGACTCCCATGAGGCCAACGTACTGTAGAGAAACTGTGAGTGACTGAAAAGAGACTTTCTCTGAGGAAAATTAAATATGTTCATGTTGTTGAAGTCACAGTATGAAAATGTTATTTCCTCTCTAACCGTCTGGTCTATAAATTGTCTGATATCATTTTAATCTCTTTTTCTACTCATAGGCACATTCCCATAAGATATAGTTTTGTGTTATTCGTGAGTGACTGCAGTTTCAAAATGTTTATATAGGCAGTGTCTTTTAAAATATAAACTTCACGTGTGTGAAACAATATTAAACATCATTATTTCAGGTGCTCTGTGTGTTTCTGTATAATTGTCAGTTTTCAATAATCTGGTGCATCATGTTTCCATTTTTTAGGTATTTTGAATGTGTTGCTGACAAAATGTGACTTTTTGGACACTGGCTGTTGCAGGTGTTGAAACACTTTTCCATTTTTAAAAGTCATGGTTCAAAGGTTTATTTTCTATGCACTGCTGTGTAGAGTCATAATCACAGTGTACTGTTTTAGGTCAGTCACCCAGTGTAATGAAATCAGCTTATTCTAGACAGTACAGCAGTCTGCTGGGACAGGCGTAGTATTGTATCTCTGACACTGGATCATAAGTAGTGAGTACATTATAAGATTAAAAGTATAATTCAAAAGTCACATTTTTTGTATTTAAGTGAAGAAGGACAACCCCTATTGCAAATTTGGTTTATTGGCAAAATAACTTTCAGCTGTTTGCAATGACAGTCAGACAGCTTCTACTTAAAGTGATTTCTTGATTCAACAGGTCTGACAGTGATCAAGCCTGGACGTGGCAAATGAAATTGAACACAGCTTCTCATGATACCAGAACAACCTTGGATAATCAAAGGTTTAATGAATAAAACTTAGCAGCACTGGGAAGGTGAGTATGAGATCTTTCGGGTGGCGCTCTGAGAGGGGAGTGGTGATATCACAGGTGGGGGAATAAGCAATCCCCAAGATTGTTCTCTCTTTGAACAGTTAACTGAGACACTGAGAGCAGGTCACACAAGCAAATACAACACAGTTCAGAATCCTTAAAACTATCCTCTTGAAAACCTAATCACCACAAACCAGAGAACCTCCTTCAAAATCAAATGGATTTTGATTGCAAAAGGATAGGATAAGGAAGTGGTGACAGAAATCCATTCATGATTTAAGGCATCTTGTTGTCTGCAACATCTCAAAAAGCATCACATTATGCTGCAATCTAAAGACATCCAAAAAGCTGTGAGAAGCTACTGAAAAGTAAATATCAATCTGGAAAGGTTGAGAGCCATTATCCTCAAATCTGTTGATTTGTTCTACAAGAAAATCCGGAAGGAAGATGTACGGCCATCAGTTTGTGACCTCAAGCTCAGATGCACTTGGGTTATGAAGCAAGACAATGATCTGAACCACAACAAGTCCACCTCTGAATAGAATGCACAAAAAACATAATTGAGGTTTTGGAGTGGCCTAGTCAAAGTCCGGACATAAATCCAACTAAGATGCTGTGTCATAACCCTAAACAAACCATTCATGCTTGAAAACCTGAAACAATTCTGTAATGTAGAGTGGGCCAAAATTCCTCCACAGTGAATTTAAAGACTCGTTGCTAATTATTGCAAATGCCTGATTGTATTTGTTGCTGCCAATGGTGGCACTAGTAGTTATTAGGTTTAGGGGACAATTAATTTTTCACATAGGACCAGTCAAGTTTGAAAAGCTTTTTTAAATAAATAAAATGATCATTTAAAAGCTGCATTTTGTATTTACTCAGGTTATTATTGTGTAATAACAATTTGTTTGATCTGAATCATTTAACTGTTACAAACATGAAAAAATAAATAATAAAATCGTAATATATTTCTGGTCTTTTTGAGAACCATTGATGTACACAGCGTCTGATCAACAAAGAGAGATTGAGAGCAATGCTGCATGACAATACAATACTGAGACGTACATTCCTGTACGTCCAATCACATTTCTGTAGCAAGCAGGCGATTTGCAGTTGTAGTAGGAAATAACAGAACGACCCAGTCTCCTAAAAATGACGTTACAACTAAACTCCGGATCGCTTGCTTGCTAAAAAAATATGATCGTTTAGTTGTACAGGAATGTAATTTTCAGGAGAAAAAAAATTGATGGATGCAAATTTGGAATATTAAAATAATAAAAGGGAGACAACTAAATAACAGTATGCAAACATGCAAGTAGGAGAAAAGGCTGGTGAATAATAGAAGCAGGGTGGGGAGGAGTGCAGAGAATACGATGAGGATGATGAAGGTGTGATAGGTGGAGTGAAGGACAGGCTGTGAGAGCCCAGTAGAGACTGACAGAGCAGAGGAGGGATGTGCTGCACAGAGATAAACTGTTGAACGACAGAGTTGTGGCCACAGCTGCAGCTCTCTTCAGATCTGATGACAGAGGAACACGGTGGAGCAGAGCTCTGCTTCCCTCAGCTCCTGAACACCTCCTGCAGGAAACCAGTGACTTCATGGTCTGAAGCCACAATTCTACGCTTTGTACTGTCCTCTGTGTCTGTGCTCACTGTGTCTCTCAACCTGCTCGTCATTATCTCTATATCCCACTTCAGGCAGAGTTTCACTTCTTACTTGTTAAATTAAGTTTGCAGTTAGATTCATACATATATATATAATACAAATATAAATGAACTGTGATGAATACTGCATCCATTTCTTCTTCTTTTATTCTAACATGTTTAATTGTGCTCTTCTCTGCCTCCAGGCAGCTCCACAAACCCACCAACCTCCTCCTCCTCTCTCTGTCTGTCTCAGACTTCCTCGTGGGCCTTGTAACTTTTCCTGGTGTAATTCTCAGAAAAACATCCTGCTGGTTTCTTGGCGACCTCATGTGTTCCCTTTATAAGTACATTGCCACGATCTCTCTCTGTTCCTCAGTTGGAATAATGGTTCTTGTATCTGTTGATCGTTATGTTATTATCTGTGACCCTCTGCGTTACCCTACCAGAGTCACTGTGGGAAGAGTGAAGCTTTGTATATTTCTTTGTTGGCTCTGTTCAAATCTCTACAGCAGTGTGTTTGTAAAGAACGACCTGTTTCAAAATTATTCCTGCCATGGAAAATGTGTGTTTCACACTGGATATGCTTTAGGAATTTTTGATCTTCTTGTGACCTTTATTATTCCAGTTACTGTCATCATAGTTCTGTATATGAGAGTGTTTGTAGTGGCTGTGTCTCAGGCTCGTGCCATGCGCTCTCACATTACAGCCGTCACCCTCCAGCAGTTAGTGACTGTAACATCGAGGAAGTCTGAGCTGAAAGCAGCCAGGACTCTTGGCGTTCTCATATCTGTGTTTCTAGCATGTTTCTGCCCGTATTACTGTGTCGCATTTGCAGGGGTGAACATCAATACTTCATATGGAATAGTTGTCCCATTTCTGTTTTGTTTTAACTCCTGTCTGAACCCTGTGATCTACGCCTTGTTCTACCCCTGGTTTAGAAGAGCTATTAAACTCATTGTCACTCTGCAGATTCTGCAGCCTGGTTCCCGTGAGGCCAACATACTGTAGAGAGGCTGTGAGTGACTGAAAGGAGAACAGCTGCATAGGGAAAACTGCCATGTTAATGTGATTCAGTGAAATCCAGAAAATCCAAAAAAAGTTTGTCTTGTCTAATTGTCTGAGCTGTTAATTGTCAAAAACCGAAACTTTAGCAAAGGTTTTAATACATATTTTAATTCATATAAAATGAATCATTCAATGGCCTAACTTGCAATTGTAACAAAAAAATATGATGTAGTGAATATTGAATGTGTTGCTAATATAATGTCAGTGGTTGTTGCAAATGTTATACTTGCCTTTTCAGTTACTGATAGTCCTAAGTCTAATATTCAGCTTTTCCTTGGACGGTAGGTTTTACTTCATTGCATTTAATTTATGAGAATTATTTGTTTACATGGTCCAAGATAAATTTAATGACGGTTTTTAAATGTGAGAAGAGGCATCTAACTATACTACATGTCATTGTATAACTTGCTGTTTAGTTTAAGAATCATTTATCCAGCATCATCTACTTAGTTTGTGTTCTGGAAACAGCATGGCTCCATTATTTGTGTAAATTGGTTATAAAGCTCATCTCTAAATAATTCAGGAAATGATGCAAGACTTTTTCAATTTTAACTGGTTTCGCAGCAGAACTGTCTATGGTTGACTAGAGGATGTTTCTAAATCAAAACAGTAAGGTTCCATACACTGTGTTTTTTCTGTGTTTGACTGTTCAAAGACCGACACCTGCTTTGTGTAACTCTATGTGGGATGGGAGGTATATGAGCAAACAGGAGGGAAGGGGGGAGCTTAGCTCAAAACCAGTTGTTCCAGAGACAGCCTCTGAGACTCTGGGGATGTCAGGGATCAGTTTTTAACCCACTAAAGACGTATAATATCAAACCTTTAAATTAATTAATTCACAAAATGATGTCCCAAATACACACCAGGTCAAAAGAGGTTGCGGGTAAAAGGCGACTTACTGCATTAGACACTGTGGCAAACTAGACACAAAAGGCCAAACAGGAAATGACTCCTAATGGAAGAAACAATAGTATTGCTAGAGGAAAACAAAAATGAACAGTACTAATGTGAGACCTCTCAGTAGATCACCATTAAATATAACAAATATTTGAAGAAGAAGGAACCCTTACAGTCCCACAGTGGGGACATTTGCATTTTTGGACAGGCTGCCCCTTTGACATGCTGAGGGTCAGGGGTTTGCTGTCTTGTCCACAGCAGGACCAGGAATCAAATCTGCCAACTCTCAGGTTGAAAAACAACTGCCCTACCAATTGAGCTACATGCTGCCCATTCATCATGCCTTCTGCTGTTGTATCAGTTCTCTCCTTGATAAAACTGAGGTTATAAACATTATGTATTGTTACTAATCATGTACTTGGATCAGCTTTGATGCGCTGTAAACAAAAATCAGCTGTTTTCCACGATGAACTTTTTGCGTTACGTTGTGCTTCCTGCAGCTCTAGCCATAGACCCTTCCTGACCGAAATCAAACGGCTTATTTCTCCTGATATAAGACAACATTTCAAACAGAGTATATGCAGTGGCGCCCCCAAGGGGGGTGCCAGGGGGGCCATGGCCACCAGTGGAAAATTGCTGGCCACCCCACTGGCCCCCTCAGAGAAGCTCTTCAATTGAAGCATAAATGCAAAACCCAATAAATAAATAAATAACCAGTAAATAAATAGCCAATTAATAAAAGAATAATAAGGAGCAAAAGAGCATAAATTTTAAAAATATTTTGTGGATTTTGTGTTTTTCCCAAAAGACAGATCAACATAATCAGGTTGTTCTAAAAAATAATTATTTATTTATTTATATTGTTTTTAATTTATTTTGAAAGAATTTAACTTTTTGGTTTTGAAAACTCCATGATATTTCATTTTTATTAATATTTATTCATGTTTTTTCAAAATTTTTTTATTCAGCCAAAGTGTTGAAACAACTACAATGACACAAGCTGTATTGAAAAAAATTTAAAACGTTTGCTTTTCTGCAATGCTTGTGTGCTTCTCAAAATCTAGGTAAATGTTTTGGATGCATATTGTCTTTTTAATGGAAAAAGTCCAAGTTCACAGCGGCCCAGCAACAACTTTACCAAATACTAACCAACATTGCTATATTATTCACAATGCTAAACACAGCTAGCCCCAGTCCATGACAGTGTGAAGATCAGCCAATATATTTCACAATAATAAGCTCATTTTTAAAGCAGAATTCAAATTATTTCATAATTTCTTTTGTCATATTAAATATTTTCTTGTATTTATTCACTAAGTTGTTTATTTCATAGTTTTCCTATTTATTTTTTAAATTTGGAACATTGTGGAGTTCCATAAATGACATGGGAAAATGCAGTCCCAAAAAAGCTGAAGGAACGGGGAGAAAATTAAAGAAAAACAAAGCCGTAGTGGACAGTTGTCAAGGACGTAATGTGGTGATGAAAGGGGAAGGAGCATCAGGGTCCAACAGAGATATAAAGAGGAGGTGAGTGATGAAGTGTGTGGCACAGAGGTAAAATTGTTCTTGTCCCAAAGCTGCCACAGCTGCAGCTTCTGTCAGATGAAGGAGGATGGAGCAGAGCTCTGTTTTCCACAGCTTCTCAACGCCTCCTGTAGGAAACCAGCAGTTTCATGGTCAGAGGCAGTTTTTCTGCACTTTCTGCTGGCTCCCATCTCTGTGCTGACTGTGGCTCTCAACCTGCTCGTCATCACCTCAGTTTCCCACTTCAGGTAAAGATCCCATGACGTGTCAAGAAAATGACACTGAACAAATACAGTATATGAAAACTATTTTTACTCTATACTGATATATTTTCTTGTATTTTTCATTTTTATACTGTAATATATTCTTCTTTGCCTCCAGGCAGCTCCACAAACCCACAAACCTGCTCCTCCTCTCTCTGTCTGTCTCAGACTTCCTCGTGGGTCTTGTGAACTTTCCTGTTGAAATCCTCAGAAAAACGTCCTGCTGGTTTCTTGGTGACTCCATGTGTTCTCTGTATAAGTGTATAACCTCTGTCTCTATCTCTGCCTCAGTTGGAAACATGGTTCTCATTTCAGTCGATCGTCATGTAGCCATCTGTGACCCTCTGCATTACTCCACCAGAGTCACTGTGAGAAGAGTAAAAGTTTGTGTTTTTCTGTGTTGGTTCTGTTCAAGTCTCTACAGAAGTCTTCTGGTTCACAATACAGAGTTTCAAAGACACAAGGATGTTTCTTGTTATGGAGAGTGTGTGCTTGTTATTAACAATATTGCAGTAGTTTTTGACCTCGTTCTGAGCTTTATTGTTCCTATCACTGTCATCATCGTCCTGTATATGAGAGTGTTTGTGGTGGCTGTGTCTCAGGCTCGTGCCATGCGCTGCCACATCAAAACTGTCTCTCTGCAGCGATCAGTTACTGTAGTTGCTAAGAAATCTGAGCTGAAAGCAGCCAGGACTCTTGGTCTTATTGTAATTCTGTTTCTAACGTGTTTCATGCCATTTTACTGTGTTGCTCTTGTAGGACCACACTTACTTAATACTTCATTTGGACTATTTGTGATCTTTCTTTTGTGCTTTAACCCCTGTCTGAACCCTGTGATCTATGCCTTGTTCTACCGCTGGTTTAGAAGAGCTATTAAACTCATTGTCACTCTGCAGATTCTGCAGCCTGGTTCCTGTGAGGCCAACATACTGTAGAGAGGCTGAAATAAGGCTGTGTAGAAAGAAATGTACAATACATGTTTGTGTGTATGTATATGATTGAAATGGGATTTCAAACTATAAACTGTTTATTGTTCTGTATGAGTACTAAAATAACATCATTAGATGCTATTTAAAGGTTAATCAGTTAATTAATCAGATGCATTTCGCAGTAAAATTTCTAGCTTCTACTAGCAATTGTTTAAATGTGCTACTAATAAAATCTAAAGTCGCCTTTTCAGTTCTGTTTTTTCGTGCTTTTCCTTAGTAAAGTTCTTCTCTGTGAGTGCTATTCTGTGATTATTGTGTATAATTTTATATCAATGTTGTCAGAGTCATCAACCTCCATGTACTGTTTTAAATCTGTCACCCAGTTTTGTATAGTCTGTCCCAGAACAGCTAAAGCGTTCATCACCTCTCTCTGCCCTCTGATGAAGACACACATTTTCAGACATGATAGCAATTTAAGGTTTTTCACATCAGCATAAAAGTGATCAATATTATAAATATCATAAAATGATATCAAGTCAAAGTGAACTTTATAATTTGAACCACAACGTCATGAAGAACCACTGCCAGTGTTAGGAAGGTGTTGAAAACTAACTGGTTACTGGTTAATAGTTACTCTGGTAAAAAATATTGAGTCATAAATAATTATAATAAACAAATTTGCTTTATTTATAAACCCGTATTTAACATACATGTATAAAGTGTTTTACAAAAGAAAATCTATATAAAATATTACAATAATTCAATAAATCCCCAATATGCAACATAGATACTTACCATTTGGCTCCCCCTGCAGTTACAACGTCAGAAATACCAGTGTTGTACCACTGAGGTGAAGAAAACATGATTAAATAATGATAAAGAGGTGAAACAAACCATGAAAAACATATAAGAAGTAATACAAACAATGATCTTGATAAAAATAAAATTTAAAAAAGTTTTTACTTAATCTGCAAGTCTCAGGTCATCAGGTCATTGGACTATTGCAAATGCAAAAATTACAGCCAGATTCCTCGAGATTTGAGAAGGGGCCAGAGAGCCAGAAGTCTGTTCAGAAAACATGTGGATTTACTGATTAGCTGTTTTTCCTTCAACTGGAAAAAGTTTTGAATATCCAGTACATCATTTCTGAAAGATATTAACTGGTGTGGGCTGACATTTTCTTTAATGGGACGTAAATCTGCATGTCGTCTACATAACAATAACATTTAATATCGGAATATTTTGAGTCAGGTCAGTTTTATTTATAGAGTATTTTTCATACACAGTGGCAATTCAAAGTGCTTCACATTGACCAATACTGTTAGACCAAATCAACTAAAACACAAAATGTCAAATGTGTACTTTGTGTACAGTGGACTTAACAAACCACAAGGAAAAACACCCTTTAACAAGAAACAAGGACAAAAGGACTCCTGTCAATAAGTGAAACCACATATTCTGAAAGCACACACACACACACACACACACACACACACACACACACACTATTACCATCCTTTTGAAAGCGTGTCAATTTAAAACACCAAGGGGCCAAGGATAGAGCCTTGGCTCACTCCACAGGTCCCAGGGGCCACTGAGGAGGCTTCAGCAGTGATTACAGAATAAGTTCAGTTTGTGGAGATACAGTATAAACGGTTTATGTTGCTGCTGTTTACCGTGTTTTTGTGTCAATACCTTTCTTTAAAATTTCAGCAGGCAAAATATCCGATGGACTTGAAGAAGGTAATAATTTTGTGTTTATGTATTTTTAGTTGCGTAATTATGTCATTTGAAGTGGCACAGAGCTGGGGGGTTAATGTTAACAAGATGACCTGATGAGTTTGGAGCCTAATATTAATTTGTGGTTATGACCGTTTAAAAGATGAAGATGTAACATCTTTGTCCACTTTTTGGACATTGGTTCCTTCAAAATCTACTTGCGAGCTCATTTTACATCTACATTTTCTCTGATCCTTCATTTTGCTGGTCCTAGACTAGTGTTCAGATCTTTTTTAAGCTTCTTAAAAGTATCTACTTCTTTGTCTGATGTTATCTCTTTAAAATGTCAAATGTAAAATTTCTGTTAAATATTAAGTTTTTATCTCTGTTCATTGCGGAAAATCATAGAAACATCCGGACCAATCAGCGAGCTCCGTTTGCAGACCATCCGGGATAAGTCACGCCCTCTCGACTGTGTGTGCTTATCTGGTTGGCTGTTTGTGGGTTTTTCTCTTCTCTGATAGGCTAATATCTTGTCGGTCGGCTGGAGGGGGCGGAAGCCGGTGCCTGCCGATCCTCTAGAAGTCGGAACCGAGTTGAACCTGTACTCCGGTTCAGGACATCCTTCTTCCTCCTTCTGCCGCTTCTCTGTGTGTCGTGGTTGTTATAACTAGCAAAGGTAGGCATTTGTAACATGTACTGAAATTGTTCACAACCCGCAATTAAGTCGAGACTGCGATTTCACATCTTTGTGCGTAATGTCAGTGGCTAGCTTAGCCTGGCGGGTGGAAATATAAGTATCTGAGGCTTTATGTTCAGTGCTCGACAAAATGGGATTAAATCAAATCAGTCTTGAGTGAAGTGAATTAGTATGTAGGGTAGTTCGACATCAGAGGGTCATTGAGGCCTTTTAAAGGCCTCAGTAAACCTTATGCTGTTCATTTACTGCCATATTTATGAAATCAGTAAGTTGCACATCATGTTAAGGTTTTGTCTTCGCCTGGACTGACTGTCAGCAGTCTCCTCCCCATCAGGCCATGACCGACCAGGCTGCAGACTTATGTAACTTAAACTTTGGAGAAAACGCTGCTTAGAAAAAAAAACATCATCATATTGTTCACTTATTCAAACAGCACTTGTAGTCGCATGTTTTTAGATTGTTTTGATTTTAAAAGCAAAATGTTGAACATTTAAAAATCAAACGTGAAGAAGTTCAGGTTTTGGCCTTAGTTAACCGTATGTTTGTGCAGCTCAGTTTGAGTTTCACATGAAAAACATGATGTTGTTGATCAGAGCTGAGTCACTGGCCCGGCTCCTCCTGTGTTCTGAATGAATCATTCATTCATTCAGCAACAGTTTGTCCCAGTGTGGAGACAGCTAACAATCACTTTCATTATCTGCTAATTAAATGCTAACTACAGAGCCCACTGGTTTTCAGTTTGCTTTATTCGGTCAAACAGCTGCTACTCTCACTGGATCTATTATCAAATGAGTTGATTCATTTTCTGTCAGCTGACTAATCCTCAAGACTTAAATCAGTGTCCCTTCATACACATAGTAATGTGTAGTATTTATGTTGTGGAGCTGCAGCGATTAGTCCAGCTCCATAGATAGAATAAAGTTCCACAGTGATTTATTTCTTCATCGTCTTCCCGTGTGTGTTCCCTGTGTCCACCATCAGGCTCTAAGATGTCTCCGAAGGTCAAGGCCGGCTCTGTGGTGGAGATGCAGGGAGATGAAATGACTCGAGTCATCTGGGAACTCATCAAGGAGAAACTCATCTTCCCGTACCTGGAGCTCGACCTGCACAGGTGAAGACGCCTCAGTGTTAAGATCTCAAATGGTGTGGAGGGCATTGTGGTCAACTAGGTTGAAAGTATCTCTATACACCAGTGGAGAGATTTGTTTTATTTATTTCTGCATTTGTGTAGTTTTATTCCCCAAATACGACTTTTGTTATTGAATTTTAAGTTCGACTTTTTTGGTGTATTGTTTTAAGCAGTGCTCCCTTAAAACAAGGAGCTGTCTAAAAATGTCATTCAAGCGATGATTCCTGCAGTGCTGGGATTTCTAGTTTGGCTTGTTTATACTAGTTTCTCCCTGCAGAGAGTGAACAGCAAAACAATGGACGAGCAGTTTAACCAGAAGCTAATCGTGGTTGAATCTGTTATAAATATGGACTTTGGGTCTTTTCTGTTGATCAGTTACATTTTTTTTTTTACAAAGTAAAAACATTCCCACAGTTTTCTGTTTAACCCCATGCGATGAACTCAAATCTCTTATTTTGTTTCATCAACATCAAGTGATAAAAGTTTTCTATCCGAGGCTGAAAACATTTGATCGAATGACATAAACAATAAATAAAAAACAAAATAATCGAAGGTTATTTAACCAGTTTTTCTAGTGTAGTTGTTTTCTCTCCTGCAACAGATCATTCTGTTCTCTGTGGTTATTTTATTAACTACTGTGAAAATAAAGCACTTTGTAATTGCTGCTGCCATCGCGATGATAAAACTGTGAGGAAGACACACGCTGCAACTGATACTTGTTTTCATTATACATCAATCTGTTCATTATTCTTGGGTCAATATCTTGGTCTATTAAAAATACCACAAAAAATGCCAAATGTCCAAAGGTGGCATGAACACGTGCACGTTTTGCTTAACGAACATCCCAAAGATAATCACTTTTATGATGACATCAGGATAAGACACTGGACAGAATGAAATCACAGAGTATTTGACTTATGTCTAATCGTTGCAGCTGCAGCATCATAATGAAAGCTAAAACATAAACTCCTGACTAGGGAATAAAAGTCTCTTCTCGTCTGTCAGGGGAGGCTTAACGTGGCCTTTTAGGACCTGAACTGAATAATAGTTTACTGATTGGCTGGTTTTCTAGTCCAGATCATCAGTTTCTCCATTAGAGTCCTGTTCTTGTTGACTTTGTTTAGCTCACATTATACCGTAACCGAAAATATTTTTAGCCTCTAATTATGGCTCCCATCTTTTCTGTGGCGTGCAGACCCCGTTTTTTTTTTATAATATTTTCATCAGTTGTAGCTTTTCATTGTAAAAGTTAATGGTTTGCTGTGCAGCAGGTCGTGGACGTACGTGAGCAGTGATGTGTGGTGTAATAGCTGCTCTGCTGGAACAACAATTACTCAATGAGGACGATTGTCTCAGAACAAAACAGGACAGAAGCTTGTTGTTAACCAACACCTGTGGGTTATAGTGCAGTGTGTTACTTAACATAGTGCAGTGACACCAGTTAAAGAGGCTCAACACCACAAATGTGAGGACAACCTTCTACTTCAACCTGAACCAGTTAGTTTGAGGCTCTCTCCTCAGTGGGATGTCTCAGTTGTTTAGCGTCGTATTGTTGTGGCTTGGTGTTGGGTAATTGGGGGAAGGGCCAAGAGGGAAAGTAGGTAAAGGGTCATTGTTGCATTCAAGCAAAGCTGGCGAGTGCACAAGGTCGTACTGGTGCACAGGCTTGAGGGGAAAAACAAGCACACTTCCTGCTCTCACTAGTTTGTTGTGCAACAACTGAATCAGTGTTTCCAATCGTGTCTGCAGTTGTTTCTCTGGTTTTTTTTTTTTTTTTCACTGGATCTGCAGATGTGTTTCTCACTGAGCAGAGGAACGGTGGTCCGAGTGAACACTGTCGGGTCTTGAAGAGATCTAATCAGCTGAGATCTGGGCGAATGAATCAGCAGTTTTAGTTCAAGCTGGATGCAAATACTCACTCCCTAACTGCTCATTGACCTTTGGCACAACGGTCATGTGTCACACCACAGCCGTTATACTGTAGCATAAGCGCCTTAGCTTCTAGCCAGCAGCACTAGCACATGATCACCTTTAGTGCTTTGCCAGTTTGTGCTCCAGGGCTGTTGTGCAGTGATGTACGCTGAAGCATAAATAATCCTAAGATCAGTTTCTGTTGATGGTGTCTCACATGCCTCTGTTGTGATTATCACAGCTCTCCATGTTTGTTTGGCTGTTTCTACACTTCTCTTCTCCTCACTTATTGTGATTCCGATGTAAATGAATCTTTTTCAGCCCACTGTGGCATCAAAGTGTCGGCCAACATTAGTCTCTGTCCTGTTTGATTCCCAAAAGTTATTTACCAAACTCAATACATCCTAGTGTGTTTATTTAATCAAACGTTTAGTTTTGGTTTACGCCTATAAGACATGGATCACGTTAAGGATACGTGTGCGATAAAATCCTCCAGCACTTTATTTATGCAGACTTTCTCTGTCTTGTTGCAAAGCTATGACCTTGGTATGGAGAACCGAGATGCAACAGACGACCGGGTGACGGTAGAAGCGGCGGAGGCGGTGCGGCGGTACAACGTGGGCATCAAGTGCGCCACCATCACACCAGATGAGAACCGAGTGGAGGAGTTCAAGCTTAAGCAGATGTGGCGCTCGCCCAACGGCACCATCCGTAACATCCTGGGCGGCACGGTTTTCAGGGAGGCAATCATCTGTAAGAACATCCCCCGCCTGGTGCCTGGCTGGGTCAAACCCATCATCATTGGCAGGCACGCCCACGGAGACCAGGTAGTGTTTCAGCCTGTTTCTGCAAACTGAAAAATGCATGCTGGTGTAGAGAGGCAGAAGTGTCTCCTGTAGTTTCTGTCACTTGATGCCACAAAGTACAGAATGACCAGACGATAAGAGCCGTTGGCTTCATTAGCTGTTCTTGTGCCGTCTCGTGGTTCTCTTATGGATTATATGTTTCTAGACAAAAGCTGAACACAAATGTTCACAGTGGGGGAAAAAAAACAGCATGTAGTTTGGCAAGATGTTGGCTATGATTAGCATGTGTCAGGACACACAGTGCATCAGGCTGTGTACCTGCAGAGAGTTAATGATTCCTCAATTGTCCTTTGGACTACAATGCACTGCTCCTCATGCCTGGACAAGTTGCTGCAACATCGCAACGTTCGATCAGAGCTCAACTTGTGGCCCTGTGCCAAAGTAAAGGCTTCAACACTTAGAGCAGAGGAATTCAGGTGAAGTGTCAAATCACTGCTAGTTACATAATGTCCCCTGGATGATGAGGAATGCAGGATGCTCTGTCCTCAACACCACTGGTACTGGTGCTGGTCATTATCTGAGCTTTTATCTAACACCACCTTTATAGGTGAGGGTTCATTCTTTTTAAAAATGTCTAAGAGTTAATGGGTTCAGTTCCTCACTCTCTAGTATTAGCTGAAATTCAGGCCTTCTCATTCATTTCTATCTGAAAGTGCTTTAATGCCGTGGGTTTTGGCACCACTGGATGCTCTGCTAAAAGGCCACAGAAAAAAAAAGTTGTATCTGGTTCAAAATGTTCTGCAACATGATGTGATGTCAGCTCATATTCCTGGTGTGAAGCCCTGGCAGTGACTTTTGCTCCCTGCTGTCTGTCCACCTAGAATTCCCAGATCAAATTTCACTGGTATCGTACATGGCACACCCCACCAGCAGTTGTCTGTGTGAAAGCAGCTTTAACCTTTTGTCTTTCTAATGTTCTCCCCACAGTACAAAGCCACAGACTTTGTGGTGCCTGGGCCTGGGAAAGTGGAGATGACTTACACACCCACAAACGGAGAGCCAGTTAAATATGTTGTTCATGAGTTTGAGGGTAAGAACTCATCCAGCCTCACGTACAGTCAAGTTTCAAACACTGCACCACATGTGGAACCTCTGTTTGTTCAAGTTAAATGGGTCAGGCAAGACACTGCACCACTTTGAACAGTTTGCTCAACAGTTAACAGACAGTTTGTCTTTTTGGAAAACCCATGTCCAGAAATCTTAATCTTCTCACAGCACCCATCCAAAATCCTCATCCTAATCCTCAATCCAGTTATCCAGACCAAAAGTCATCCATGAGACTGCTCTGGATTCTGTAGACCAATCAAACAAAAAGCCAAACTCTCAGTCTTGGTCCACAAGGTCAGGTCTTGAGAGAACAGAAGTCCAGTCTCTAGATCCTGGTTGAAACGCTCTGATTTTCCATTAGCCTGAGGATGGATCAGTGTTCCAGTAACTGGTCATACTTAAAGTCTGTTTCCACCACAGATTCCTAGACTGAAGAAAGTGCTGATTGTTTCATAACACACATCTGTATGTAAAGAAAAATATCTTAAACCAAAGTTTAAATGTTCCTCAATAAAATGTTAATTTCTAATAGCATCAGTCATTAAAACAAAGCTACTGAAAAACCTTCACATTTGGATCTACTTGTGCTGTAACTATTAACTATTTCACCACCTTAAACCAAAAAGCTGACATATATTTTAAAAAACTAAAAACAATGATTCTCTTTTTAAGACTGTTCTCAGTGTTTGTCCATATCTGAACATTTGCAGACTCTGCGATGAACACTGTGTGATGCTGTTGCAGAGTGTGAATGTGTGTAATATCCTTTCCTATGTGTGTTCAGGCACAGGTGGTGTAGCCTTGGGCATGTACAACACAGACAAGTCCATCAGAGACTTTGCCCACAGCTCCTTCCAGATGGCTCTGTCCAAAGCTTGGCCTCTGTACCTCAGCACCAAGAACACCATCCTGAAGAAGTACGACGGGCGCTTCAAGGACATCTTCCAGGAGATTTACGAGAAGTAAGGACAAATGCCATCACATGTACCTTCTGTGCACTCACTCTTATACCAAACTTAAAGTTGTGGTCCCTCCTCTTGCTCGTTCCAGGGAATACCGTGCTCAGTTTGAGGCTAAAGGCATCTGGTACGAACACCGTCTGATCGATGACATGGTGGCTCAAGCCATGAAATCTGAGGGAGGTTTCATCTGGGCCTGTAAGAACTACGATGGAGACGTACAGTCAGACTCTGTGGCACAAGGTTGGACGCATGTGAAGATCTGTGTAGATTCTTAATATGACACTTTTAAAATAGATTTCTGTACATTAATGTGGTGTGTGTGACTGTCTTTCAGGCTACGGCTCACTGGGATTGATGACCAGTGTGCTGATCTGTCCCGATGGACGCACAGTGGAGTCTGAGGCTGCCCACGGCACAGTGACCCGCCACTACAGACAGCACCAGAAGGGGCAGGAGACCTCCACCAACCCCATAGGTCTGAAATAGTGCATATACTTGGTAATTTACTAATTAGGCCAAACCTAACTGTACTGTGTGGAAATGTAATAAAGAATGAATTCAGCTAATCTGTTTGTTCCAGCCTCCATCTTTGCATGGACGCGTGGTCTGCTCCACCGGGCAAAGCTGGACAACAACACAGAGCTGAGAGTGTTTTCTGAGGCACTGGAGGCCGTTTGCATCGAGACCATCGAGGCTGGTTTCATGACCAAGGATCTGGCTATCTGCATCAAAGGACTGTCAAAGTTAGTGTCTTCATATTCGCTCTGTATGTCTCCAACAGGTGCTGCAGTTTTTCAGCCATATTGTGTGGATCCATGTTACAGTTGATATCAGGCACTGAAGATGACAAATGTCAGTAAATCATTCAGTCAACTAGAGATGTGTGCAAATCTCAGGTGTCAGTTACTAAGCAACTAAATAAATTACAGGAAGTGATTAGCAGGTAGTGGCAGAGGGTTGTTTATGTCAAAGGGTGGCATCATGTATTTTTACTGTAAATCAGTAAAAAAAGCCCTGGTTTTAATTCTGCTGATAAGGAGAAAGAGGGTGTGGGTCCATGAAACCCGACTGTTTTCAGGTGTACTTCAGGCTGAGTCAGGACCAGTTTAACAGCTCATTGACGAGATCAGCGCAGAGGAAATGCATGAGGACCAACCTTCTGCTTTTCTACACACCTGTCTGTACGGAGCTGTCAGGTTCTCTGTAGCTGGATGAGCCAAGTTGACGTCACAGAACGCTGTTGAGCAGGTTGAACAGCTTTTTCGGCAACTGTGTCTTAGTTTGCTTGTTTGCTCCCTTTGTCAGTAGCATTTTGCTTTGGATCAGGGTGGCCACATTTATAGAAGCTGCTGTAAAGGGAACAGAATCCCTGCAGTCGTGTCAAAACGAAATGTAATCCCTCCTGTCTCCCTCTGTTTGCAGTGTGACACGTGCCGACTACTTGAACACCTTCGAGTTCCTGGACAAGCTGGCAGAGAACCTGAAGATTAAGCTAGCCAGTCACCCCAAACTGTAACCTCAGCGCTCAGCCTCTGCAGTTACACACACACACACACACACACACACTCACTCACTCACTCACTCACTCACTCACTCATCCACACAGAGGCATCTACGCAGCTACTGGAGTTCAAACCTGAGCAAGGAGGTTTGTGCCCAGGACTCCATAAGATCCACGATCTGTGATTCTCTATCTGGAGAACTGATGGAGCAGAAAGCCTCGTCCAGGAGGAAGAGGACTAGAGGCGAGTGACCCTTGCGACTTGCGACTTGCGACAGTAAAAACACACGATTCAAACATTAACAGTCTCCAGGAATGACACTGGACGAATGACCTGATGGCTCGGTGACCTTGTTTACCTAAACTGCACTAGATCCCCCGACGTGAGTGTGGTTACGTGTTTCTGTTTGTCCGATCTGTGCAGGACGGGACAGGATTAGTGTGAGGGAGCCCTCGGACCCTCGTGGCCTTACTAGTTTTGTGTCCAAGTCATGGTCCAGCCGATTCTGGTCATCTTCTACATCCTGTAATATTTTAACGATACCTCGGCCAACGTTATGTTTAGTGCCAGCACTAGCACTTCACTAATGAAACTTTACGATAGTAAAGTGACTGTGCACACTATGAATTTTTACTGTAATGCGTCAGACACTTACTATTCACTGATAATGTCATTTCTAACTCTTCTTAGCATTAAAACACACTGCTTTTACATTTGTTCTCTTAGGAGCTCCACAGTTGTTAAAGAGGTGTATTTATTTGTCCTTCCTTTGTGTGTGTATTAACATCCAGTATGTGCATATCCTGTTAAGATCATGCTTCTTCATTCCTGATGGAATAACTCAGAATAAAATCATTTTTTGAGGAACATGAGCGTTGTTGTTTACTAATAGAGTTTTTAATAAATGGTGTGTTGTGGTTACACTGCATGTGGACGGTTACATATCCTTGGTTCTGTGGCTCAATGCTTCAGAAGCTTTAATTTGAATTAAAAATTATGGATTTTGCATCAAAGTCGCAGCTTTAATCTGAGGAGGTTTAAATCAGCCGAGCAGTCCCCTCCTGGTTTAATGTAACTGGGTGAGGGTTGTTATTATTATTATATTAAATCCTAAATCATGTTAATTCACACAAGAAATATTTCTCTGCTCAAAACCAAAAAGTTCAATAATTCATGTTTTTGCTATTAGACCAATGTGTCTACATGGGAAGCTTAAAACAACATAATATTTAGGCTGTTGCAAATTAGAATAAGTAGCATTATTGGCAATAATAATTAGGAATAATAGGTAAAATAAAATGATTGCCCGGTGGAGCAGACCACGCGTCCATGCAAAGATGGAGGCTGAACCAAAAGATTTCAGAATAGTTTCCTACTTTAGACTGAAAGGGTCCCACAGCAGGTTGGAGCTAAATTCTGGTTGCATTTATTCTGAAAAGGCATTAGAGGAAGCACTTGGGTTCTACTTTCAGCTGGAGGAGGCCGATATGAGGCTGGAGCTCAGATCTGGTTTGACCCAGTCCACATTGTTAGAGGTTCTCTACAACTTTATTTTTCCAAACTTTGTATTTAAATGTGTGACCATGTCAGAGGAAGAACATGGATCTTACTTTCAGGAGGAAGCTAACAGAAGGTTGTCGCTCAGGTCTGATGTGACCCACTACTCCATT
>OMLM01018801.1:0-27148 GCA_900302695.1 Helostoma temminkii | reverse complement strand
CTTAAACAGAACCTATATGAGCTTTAAGTGCAGTTTCTATGGAGGAATAACCATGAAGTGCACTCTGTAGTAGAAGCTGTCTGCCACGGCTGTGTCTGCTTTGTGTTAATACACAGAAAAGGAGATAAAACGATCAAAGCAGACAACCTGTGTTGTTACTGTACATTCCTGTCACTGCCAGCAGCTATTTGAAGGCTGGAAGGACTTGAAAGCAGCATCATGTTAGGATTGTAGTATTTAATAAGGGTATAGTACCTTTCAGTCCCCTCTCAAATACATACTGATACTTACTGTGTTTTAAAATGCAAACATTAGATGTGTAGAACTGTGATCTGCACAAACCTCATCACATTGTGACTCTGGTTCTTTCTGGGGTGTAATGTCCAAAATATCCAGTGTCACTATATTCTGCTATGTGATACTGTATTGACTCTTATAAAAGCCGTATTGATCCATAATTACAGTTTACATGTAAAGACTTATGGCAGACTTCAGGTTCATTATGTGTTTAAACTAAAGAGATAATCAGATTCAAGCAAACACTAAAATCTCTTACTGCAGATGCACATGCACAGTTTTCATCAAATTAGATTTATAAAAAATCACAATATATCTTCTTGCTTTCATCATTGCCCCTGTATTGTGATACATGTCGTTTGTTTGATATGAACTTTTCTGTATTTGTAACAAAATGATACCTGAGTTTGGTTCTGCGAATTATACTTTTGTAATAAATCAGATCAAGTCTTATTGTCACAATACCATCAACATAAAGGCAGTATTGACAGCGTTTAACAGTCTAATGAAGAAAGAAACTGTCTCTCAGATGACTTGTGTGGGACCGGATGCTCACACATCATCTGTAGTAAATGTCCTGGAGGAAGGGAAGCTCAAATGTGGTTGAGGCCAGTGCTGTTACCATACCAGGAGGTGACACAGCCAGTAATAATGCTCTACACTGTGCAGGTGTAGAAGGCTTTGAGAATGTTCTGGTTCATCCTCAACTTCCTCAGCTGTCTAAACCCTATTTGGTTGCATTTACCCAACATGCTCATTAGGTTTTGCGTCAGTGTACTGACAGAAGATTTCACTTTGGCGTCAGAATATCGTGCTGCTACATGTGTCACTGCTACATGGCTTTAGGAATGACAGCAGCTGCCTGTCTAATCAAAAGGATCAGTTACACGGTGGAAACATCGCGGATTGATTCACTTTATGTTTAAACACAACTAGGTTAGTATAGGCAGGAAATCCTGAGGGTTGGGTTAAGTTAAAACATTAAATTAGCACTTTCTGGAACAGTCCTGTTACAACACTGACCTTTTGTGACACTGTGGGAAGAGAGTAGAATATTTCTTTAACCTTTTTTTGACCCAGGACCAAACCAAATTTCGATCAGCTCCAAATCTTTAATTTATTTTTTAGATAAGATCCCTGCACAGTGGGAACATAATGCAGCAGAAAAGCAGCAGAAGATTAAAGCACCTTAATGCTGCAGTGCTGAATGTGTCCTCAAGAGCCTGTTCAGTTACTAACAGGAGCTTTGTGTCTGTCTCAGCTCAGGTGGATTTACCATGATTCCACCAAATGAATCTCGGCGAAGCCAAATCAAAATGAGTAGGTGGATTCTGCTGCTTTCTAGTTCCTACACATTTTAATTTTTATGTTTGATTTGTTTTTCAAGTATTGAAAGTTTTTTGTTGTTGTAGTGGCTCAGAAAGAGGAAGAGGATCTGCAGAGGTGGAAGGAGACGCACAGAGTCGCTTCTGTGCATGTGAATCCAGAGAAGCTGGGTAAAGAACTAGTTCAGATCAAACTGTTTTTCATTTGTAGGACTCCTTCTTGCTGACATGGTGTCATCTGTTGTGTCACTTATCAAGGTGGTAACGAAACATTGGCTGCAGCCAGACAGAAGCAGTTCACAAGCTTGCGTTGCTCTAAGCTACAGAAGAAGGTACACACTGTCACGTTTATCCATTCAGATCCTACAGCTTTACATTGATTTGAATCAGCTTTGAATTTACACAGCAAAGTGTTTAGATCGGCCATTTTCCATCAATTCTCTGCCATGTTACTTTAATATACAGCATAGTGTTTGAGATGCATGTTAATGTTTCCTTATATGATTGTTGTTTGCAGCTGAAACAGGAAGAGTTGGACAAGAGGAGGAGACAAGAGGAGGAGGAGAAGCTGCAGAAGATGAAGGCCGAACAGAGGCAGAAGGTGAGACCCAGGTTTAAACGAGAACATCAGCTTGTTGTTTTAATATTTGAATTATCTTTGAAAACAAACCATGAAAATCAAAGAAAAATATTTAGTAAATTAATTAACGCCTCCCCTGTCCCTCAACTCTTCAAATGTGTTTTAGTTTTAGTGTGTTTGAGTAGTTTCATGTCAGGAATGTGCTGCACAGACAAGATGTGAGTGTAGGTAGCAAGAAAAGCAGCTGCAATAATAAAAGCAGGAAATATTCCAGCTGTAGGTACAGCACTGCAGTGTGTCCTGTGGTTGCACTGCATTATGGGCTGCTTATCTCTGCGTTTCCTCTGATGGAGCTTCACATTTCTAATCGCTGATATTTGAAAAAAATGTGACGCAGGATGATGATGCTGAACATTTGTAGTGCAGTGAGTTAGGTCCAGCTTTTTGACATCCACAATCAGTGGCCGCTTTATTAGGTACGCATGGCATCACATAATCAGAGTTTCACACATGTCTAAATGTTATTATGTATTATTTATTATGATTGGATTAGATTATACCTACTAGCTAATAAAGTGGCCCCTGGCTGTATAATAGGCACCATCTTAGGGAGATCTACAGTGGCCCAGAGAGCTCAGTAAACAAAACGCATGCAAATAGATGAATCACAAACAAATGAAAAAAAACAAATTTACCGATTTGATGTAACACAACCAAAAGAGACAGAAGTGTGCTGATGATACAGATCTATGAATAATGACTGATCCTTTCTGACAGGAATCAGTTTAGTCTAGGTGCAGTCTGGTCATGTCGTCACTTCAGGCTTTCATCTGCCCCCTACATACCACTGCCACTAGTTTTCTTCCCCAGTGAGGCACAGTATCATTTCTCACCTCTAGATGTCGGTAGAGACACAGAAGAACCTGAGCAGCAACATTTCTGAGACAGGACCTTACCCCACACACCCAGCATTAAAACTCTGACTACCTGATTGATGATCTTGTGGGTTTCTCCTCAGACATGTTCTACTCTATGTCTGGCCACTGCTCTTAGCTTAATAGTGGTTAATGGGCGGCTTCAGTTACACAGACAGGTGATTAATGCTCAAGACCAAAGCAATATTCCACAGACCTTTCCCTGATGCACCGTGACCTCTGTAGGAATGTAGTGGTAATCAAGCAAATACAGAGATGCATGTGAAGCTATAGACATGATCTAACTAGTGACTGGCAAAAACAAGCATGTTGAACCGTTTTAGTCCAGGAGAGCTGGAGCAGCTTAAGACCAGGCAGCTCATCCCGACCCAGTGTTAGCACACAGATGTCATGATTTTAACTACGTACGTGTTTGAACGGCTCAGCTGTGGTCAGGCTGCACATATCAAAAGGTACGAAAATTATCTCAACATGAAAATGAGATTCAGACACAAATATCTTTGTCTTAGCCACTAAATACACAGGACTGACAGGGAACTTCTATTTATTTGACTGATAAATGTATCACATCATTTTCAACAGGTGATCAATGACAGCAGTGCTTTTACATAAATATATTAAATAATACATCTTCAGTTCCAGTCATGTGCATGTAGAATCTACATCTGTAATTACACTGAAGTAAACATATTGACTGCTTCTGTAAGAGCTGTCACTGCATTACACCTGCTGATCAGTGGGAAATATCACACTGTGGTGACTGTGATTGTGATGCGTTGCAGGCTGAACGCCTGAAGGAGAGGAGCCGACAGGAGGAGCAGAAGAGGAAGGAGCAGCTCGTGCAGGATCACCTCAGGTCAGACCTGGATCAGGTTCGCTCGGTTCTCATCACTGTCACCGTGTGGTATTGTGTTGGTTCTGTATGCCCTGATGTGTTCTCTGCTGTGCAGTTGTAGGTGTTGCATCAGGTGACCGATCTTCAAGGAAGAAAAAAGAAAAACACGCCTTTGTAAATAGATGTAATACGTGTTGTCTAATATAAATAAAACAATTTCCTGAGAATCAGCCCATAAATATGAAACTGACAGAACAACAACACAGCAGCCGTGTTAGTCTACACTGACCTAAATACCAATGCCAGATATGCTCTTGCGGTCACAGTGACAGTGTTAACGTGCTGCTGCTCAGCAGGTTTAATATGTATCATCTCAGCCATCTCAGTGTTAGCACACTGCTAAAGCTGGGGCTGAATGTCACGTACTTATTCTTAAACCAAAGTATGAAATTCTGGCCTGATGATTTCCATAAACAATCAGTTCCACATGAGGAAAACATGAACGTCTGTACAAGATTTTATAGCAATCAATGAAATAGTTGAGATATTTCCATCCGGACTGACCAGTTATCAGACCTCAGTGCATTGAGGATACATCCTGATATTTAGTTCCTAGTTTGGGTCAAGCTGCAAAACGTGGGTCTCACATTTCCTTCTAAGCAACTTGAAAGGGTTTTGTTAGTTACTTCCTGTCTGATGAATGCTCCGCACCTTTTGCCCTGAACAGCAGAAGAAAGCTGAGATATGTCACTTGACTGCTTTTCTCACATTCGTCAAAGCTCCTCAGGAGCCACAGAGGTTGTATAACTGCCCTCATGCCCTGATTTTGTGTAAAATTAGCGCAATGCCTCTTCAAACTGAATAGGATATACACATAATACTGATTTAGAGGTTTTCATACAGTGCATCAGACCACATCAAATCAATTACCCTGAGAGTCGTGCTGTTATTGGAACATTCGTCATGGTCGGCTGTGAGGGAACGCTGCTTGTTGAGTAGCATCTCTGGATGCTGTACAAGATAAACAAAAGCAGGAGACAGCAGACCAATGTGTGAACCTGAGGAAACAATGAAGACATTTAGAAACGAAGCTGAGAAGATCGAATGCTGGTGAACAGGAACAGCGGCGTCACAGAGGGACAAAGTCGGTCGACTTTGTGGGACTGTCAGCATCCCAAGCTTGTGGAGTGTCTGTGGATTAGATGAACACTCCCCTCATTATTGTGTGTTTCTTTTACTTTTGGGAACTGAAAGATGTGTGTGTGTGTCTTTATTGCAGGAAGACTGAGACTTTTCTGCAGAACCTTGAGAAGAGAGCTGCAGGCTCGCTGGCGTCCGGCAGTGCTCCACACACGTCATCCAGGGTGAGCCAGCAACCACATGGTGTGCATTTGTATTTGCTTTCACATGTTTTGTTTGTACACACGCACACACGCCAATGTGTGATATTCTTGCATGGCTGTTCTCTGGGTCCCAGGGTTCAGTGTTGAGCCTGTGGAGACTGAAGCTGTGTGGTAACTCACTCCGATTGATGTGCCTTTGTATACTGTTTTCTTAGTAAATACTGTTGGGTGTGGAGTTTTCATTAAGCAGTATCCCCAGTAGGCGGGTGGGGCGAGGAGGCCGACCCCCCGCCCTCTGTGAGCCAAGCCACACAGCACGGCGGTACAGTGAAGTAAAAGCAGTAAAAACAGAGAATGAAGCCACTGCCTTTTCCTCTCTGCTCCTAATCTCTGTCCGTCCTTTCACTCTTTTGTTCTCGCTGCTTCCTTTTCTCCTCTCTCCACCTCTCTGACTGTTTGGTTTTCCTGGGAGGGAATGAGTGGAGCAGCTCGCAGAGTTCAAGGGACTTCCCAGAGTTCAGACCGAGCAGAGGCAGAGACACAACACGACGTGATCAGAACACAGTGGAATAACCTGTGCTGGTAAAAGCACCTGGAGGAAGCCCAAGCTTGCCAGCAGGTCTTGGCAGTTACAGGGGGGGCAGTTGCTTGCCCTCACTGTAAATCAGTCAGTATTTTGGGGGGTAATTGCTGCCATAAATCTTTAAAATCAATAAATGTATGTGTAGCAGCTATTTATAACTCAGAAAACATTTATTAGGGAGTGTTGACAGCTTCTGTCAGAAAGTGAGACAAGTTGCTAATAATGTCTGCGTTCCTCCACCCAGCCTGTCAGTGATGTTATACTAGAGAAGTGAGCAGGAAACAGCCTGAGGACGCACTGCGTTCCTCACGATGACGATACTGTTTGTGGTAACCGACAGCGCTGTTAACGGGAGTCGTCGGGTTTCTCACACAAACCTGGCGACAGAGAGAGAGAGAAGGACAGAGCAAAATCATGGGGCAGCTTATAGTGCATTATTAAACAGAAAGCAGCCTGTTACAGTAATAAAAGAGTGTGTTTGTTGGTTGGACACACACACGCAGACAGGCTAAATGGATGATACCACACTCTCTTCCTGTCTTCCCACCATCTCCTCTCACCTCTCACCTCTGTCCTCCCGTCTCCCCGTGGTTTGTCTCGAACTCTCCTCTCCTTCACTTTCCATTCCTGCATTCCTTTCCTTTCATTCTCTCTTCTCACCTTTTCACCTCTCTCCCCTCGCTTTCTTTCCTTCCCTTTCTTCCCACCTAGCCTCCCCTCCTCTCCTGTCTCCTCTCCCAGGCTGCAGCTCTCTCACATAAACGTCACAGTTCAGCAGATGAAAGCTTGCGGCTTCAGAGCAGTAAAAGTAAAACGTCTTGATGTGGTCCTGAGCGGGACCCAGGGATCTGTTGTTCTTCCAGCAGTGGCTCCATAGGGCAGATTGATCTCTCTTTCATATCCTGTATTTGTTGGTGTATGTGTGTACATGTGTGCGATTTTTTTGCTAAGATTTGGTGTGAGTATAGATGCCATCCTCCATAGCCCAGCAGCTCTCCTGGGACATTAGAACTGTGAAAATAAAGAGTAATGGAGGGTGAATGTGTGTGTCATGTATTTCTTTGTAAAAAGGAGACAATAATATTAAAGGTCTATAAGCTACAGACTGTTAAATTAGTATAGCTGTCATTGAGAGAGAGGAAAACTCATTGAACTTCTTTTCTTATGAATGTGTTGATCGGCTGGTACCGCTCACACCCGGGTGTTTGACTCAGCTGGTTGGGGCTATTCCGCCTCTTTTCTCTGAAAAACTATTTAGTTGCTTTGGCTCTGTGTTCAGGATCGTTGCCCTGACGAATGATGAAATGTTGACCAATGAGTTTTGAAGCATCAGACCGAATCTAAGTTTACACAATTTTCCTATGTAATTCTGCATTTGTCATGTTGCTTTTGTTGGCAGTAAAAAAAAATTCCACCATGCCAGTTTCATTGGCAGCCGTTCACGTCCAGGCCATATCATACCATAAGCTCCACTACGTTTGACAGATGAGGTGGTGGCTTTGGGTCAGGAGCTGTTGCTTTTTTGTTATTTCTCCCCACACTTTCCTCTGTTCATAGGTTGAGTCCACAGAACTTTGTTCCAGAGCTCTCACAGTTTCTTTTTATATGTTTTAGAGAACTGCACCCTGGCCTGTGTGTTTTTGAGCTTTTGCATGTTAGTGGTGAATAAAGCAGCTGTGGAACAGGAGGTAGAGAGGGTCATGCACTAATAGCAAGCCCCATCTTCTACTCACATGTTGAAGTACCCTTGGGAAGAGAAGTGAACCCAGAGTTGCCTATTGCCTGAAATGTCAAACATTAATTTGTATATCCTGGATCTCGTGGGAATCAGTAAAAACTGTTCAATTAAATAAAATGAAATGTCTCCAGTAGTTGTGATGTTCCAGTCCAGACTTAAGTGTTGGAAACAAATAGCCTTTAAATGTTACTGTTTGTCAGATCTAAATTAATAAAATTATTTCATCCTGCTCCTAGATTTTAAAAACTGGCAGGTTACCTTAAAGTTATAGAAGCAAATAAATGTTTCAGTTCAGTTTATTTATATAACACCAAATCACAACAAAAGTCATCCCAAGGCACTTTAGAATGTAAAGGTTTAAGACCTTAGATAATTTAACAATAAAAAATTTTATAGAAAACCCAACAAATCTCACTGCACAGCACCAGGAGACAGTGGAGATGAATGGAAGAACAGAAGATAACTTTGCACTAAGTGTGAAGGAAGAAAGAAAACAACTGAGCTTAAATAATAGATGGTTCAGAGTCACATAAACCAGCTTTGACTATAAGCTTTATCAAAAAGGAAAGTTTTAATCCTAGTCTTAAAAGTACTGAGGGTTTCTGCTTCCTGAACCTGAACTGGGAGCTGGTTCCACGAGAACAAACTTAGAAATAATGAATTTGTTTATTGTAAATAGTTGATTTAAGCCATTTTTTGCAGACGAAGATCTAAAAGGTCACAAACTGTCAACGATTCTTGTTTTTGTGCGTGGTTTTCCTTCCACAGTCCAACAGCCAGTTAACTTGTGATTCAAAATTGCCAGCGGGTGTGAATGTTTGTCTCTTTGTCAGCCCTGATGGTCTGTCCAGGGTGAGAACCACCTCTCGGACCAATGTCAGCTGGAAGGCACTTTTTTATTTATTTAGCCAAATATCACAAATGATAAGTGTTGGCTCTCTGTGAGAGAAATGATCTGATACTAATTCAGAAAAATGACACAATATGCCAGCAATAATATGTGTGTGTGAACAATATGAGAACATTTGTGTGGATTAACACTGTAGACTGCACTTTACATTTAATGCCATTTCTCTAATGGCTTCATTATCAGTAGTGCAGTGGGTCAGTTTACAGCTGATAATGACGTTTGCTGTTAATGGTGCTAATGGTAACAATATTTAACCTCTTTCTCAGTTTACACTGTAAGCCATCTTTTCCTTCATGTTAACTAATCTGTCCTTGTCAGAGCGAGGACGTTGAGAGAAACCAGAGAGACAAGCCGGAGAAAACTGTGAGAGACGTAAAGCTGGAACACAAAAGGTGTGACTTTTATACATTTAAAAAATAGAAATCTGAATTTGAAACATAAACAGCACATTTTTAAGAAACTGTGTAAAAAAAATTAACCAGTGAAACAAATACTAGATGGAAGATGGTGTATCCAAATAGAAACTACACGTGCAAAAATGGCCTCAGCAAGATTAATCGTTTGTTTTGTTCATCCATTTGGAATAAGACCAGAACTGACTGGCAGAGCTGCTGAATGTTAAGTGGCTGTGAGCAGTTTACTGACCTCACTATATTTCACTGGGTATAGAAGTTCAAACAGCTGTCAAACACATTCCTTTCAGTGTCATTTGGAGCCTGCCAGCAAGTACAATAAACTGATTTTTTATTGATTACGTTTTTATTGTAATTTGACAGTGTGAACGCAGCTTTTCTAGACAAACTAGAGGGTCGAGGCAAAGGGAGCAAGAATGACGCAAAGAGGGAAAGCGGTGAGGAGGCAGAGTGTCCCCATTTCGCCTCTGAAGATTTTAGACGCCAGCCAACTTCAGCAACTGATCAACAATTCCATCTCGCTCACCTGAAACCAGATCCAGATCGGAGCTGCTATGACTGGATAGAGGAAGCTGGTAAGCTGGGAGTGGATGTGTGAATATTCCTCTGCCTGCTGTTTCTCACGCCTCTTTTTAGTCTAGCTCAGCGCTGGTTAACCAAACCTAAATCAGACGTGACAAGAGTTGCCCACCTCATACTTTATGAGAGGACTGTGATTGTCTGTTTAGTCTGCGTTAAATCAAAGGCTTTACATACTTCATAAATGTTATATGTGGACAGGAAGGTATGTGTGGTATGTATGATACTGTAGTTCCTGGTATTTAAATCCTGCTGATACTTGTAGGTTGTGGGAAAAGTGTGTGTGTATATGCAGTAAGTGTGAGTAAGTATTTTTCCTTCTTTCAACACAAACCTTCAATCACTATGTGTCAAGGAGTGTATCAGATGTGGGTGTGTTTGTTCATCATCCTGCCTCCTGCCTGAATTGAAATACTGACTATGATATCTGGCTGGCTGCCATACACCTGTAAATACCTGTCACTCATGATGCAAGAAAGAAAACAGTGTACAGATATAGTCAGTACACTGGTGGAAAACAGAAAATCCTCTTTTTGGGGTATAACTGCTTGAAAGTGACCGAACCAGTTATTTAAAGAAGGTGCTGTTCATATCAAACAGAACATAAAATTGACAAACACAACAGAATATTGACAAGACTCGATTCTAATGACCACAGCAACAGATTGTCCATTCTGGGAGGAGGTTGGGGTGCACACCCAGGACTTTTGACATTTGGGTTCAGTGCTTATAACTCTGACAACAAGTGTCACTAAGCTGAACATAGCAGTTTTTGTCTCTGGAGAACCAAACTCTGATGGTTCCACAATCTTGTGATTGTATGTGTGACGAGGAAGGTCCAATACGTCCAGGGACTGTTTGAACAGACACTCTCATGGTTGTGTAAAAACTGGTGGACGCTGGTGGACTTGATAGAATCAACTCAATGCGCTTGATTCATATAATCGTTCGCATTTATTTAGCTTTGATGAACGTACAGCTCAGATTTTAGGTTACTATACATACAGCACGAATAAGTGCAATCAAAATGAGGTACCTGTATACACACTTTGAACTTTAGAGAGCACTAGTACTGAATCTGAAATTGGTATTGGCAGACTGTCAGTGCTCAGGTATCAAAACATGACTTGGGAGACAAAAAGTGCAGCTTTTGAACCATCCTCTGGTTCTTACCCTGCCTGTCTATAGCTTTTCATTCTTGACTAACCGCCTTACCTCCTACCCAAGCACCAGCCACAGCAGTGAGATTTCACCACTTCGAGGTTCAAGTTAAAATACACAGAAACATTTCAAACATTATGTCCTGGCACTGGTGTTGTGGGCACATTTCTGCACGTTGGAATCCCACAACATCCTCAATCCATGTTAAGCTGCCTTCGTCAGCCCCGGTCTATATTTTACCAGTGTGGTGATCCAGTCTTTCCATTTGGTCATTACCTGCTCAGGCCAGCGTTCTGCCTGGTTGGGCTCTTTTCCCTGTTCTTACACCCTGTGGGCTTTCTGGACCTAGGACTGAACCTGTTTGTAGCAGTGAGAACCAACGGGCGTCGGATCCTGCACGGCGTGGGTAGTTGTAGAGAAGTGGCAACGTGGTCGTACAGAAGAGCTCTCAAGCGGCCAGATACAAATGACTTAAGAATCCCACTTCTGACTTATTTTAACCAAAATTCAACCACGCAATTGGGGAGACATCACTGTGGGCATTACCTCACAGCCTTTGGTGGCTGGTGGTGCAAAACAAATTGTACTAGCTCAAAAATAAATACATATATCTGTATAAGGAACAACAGAGGGCTAAGAACTAATGAATCAGTCAGGCTCTGACCATTATGTCTTTGCTGTGTGTTTTCCAGACCTGGAGCCTGATTATGACTGGGCATTGATGAAACTGATGAGCAGCTTTCCAGACTTCAGCAAAGTCTTTCTAGAGGACATCCTCAACCAGTGCAATGGCAATTACAAGGAGGCCCACGAGCTGCTCTTCAGCTCGCTCAGTTGAATTCGATGTACCTTTAATAGTCAGGAGTGTTGATCCATACCTAAATGTGCACCTACTTATCAGTATGTGCTTCCTGCAGTCTGTTTTTGATTATGCTATTAATCATTGAGTGTTTTGTATCTCCCTTCATGTACTAGTGAGTCATGCCTGGTTTTAGCCCTGACATTGACTTGAATTGATGATCATTTTCACCAGTTTAGTCAAAGGTCATGGCCATGACTCACAGTCCTCTGATCATATTTGTTGCTCTTAATTAAATCAGTGTGTGCAGATGGAAGAAAACTCCACAAATACATGATGCATTTTGTTTGTTGTGTAATCAAAGTCACATGTGATGGATCCATAACAGGATTCTCCAGGAAAACAAAAGAAATCCAAATGTGTCATGAAGTAAGGCCTTTAATGATCGCTTTCAGTAACCTAGTTTTTATCTTTTGTCAAGTCAAATGTTTCCCTTTCATCAGTGTGTTATATCAGCCAGGGTGGAGTTTCCAGGTGGGCAGCGGGCACAGAGCAGCTGTTGTTTCTGTAAATGCCAGCATCTGAGCTGGACAGCAGATGTGGTTCACCTGACTGAAGAAACAAAGAACAAAGGGTGGTGCTCTCAACTAGGGGGACTGAAAAAATCCCTTCTTCTACTTTAGCATGAGGTAATGCAAAGAGCACTTTTGAAGTCATCCATCAGATACCTTCCCTGTGGAGAACAACAAGATGTCTGTGTCAATTCGGCAGTTCTGCACTTATCAAGACTGTTTACTCAATTGAATAAAGGCAGAAAGGGCTTTATTTTAACACACTGTTTTGTTTGGCTTTATTTTTAAGACCGGAAAAGAGATATGAGTAGTGTTACAGCCTGCTATTACTATCTTTGACAGTGAATTTAAACCCATCTAAATATTAATTCACCAATCATTTATTATAAGAAATGTTATTTCATAAATCATAAATATTGTCGGTGATTAGATTTAACTTTATGTTCAGCTGACTCAGACTTGCGCCAACAAATAAGGGGAATTTATTAGCTGTTTAGCAATAGTAAAAGCTATATTACGGTATTCTCTTCAGGTAAATTCACTAGAAGGTTTTCCCCTCCATGGAGAAACTGATCATGGTGCATCAACGGGCTAAAGGGATCATTTTTACAGTTGGGAAAATACACTTACACACCCTCACATTCCTTTTCCAAGAATTAGAAGATTGATTCCTCTACCACGTCTGGAGCTAGAGCTGAAATTAGCTTAGCTTAGCATTGAGTCAACAAACATGAGGAAAAAACTGGACAGCTTTTGTTCTTACAGCGAGTTGAGTAGTGAGTATTAGAGGTGTTTGTTAGGCATGTGTTTGAACTTTTATCAAAGCCAGGCTGCTTTCCAGTCATTGTGCTAAGATACGCCAAATTAATGTGAGATAAGCTACGCTAATCACCACCCAGGTGTAGCTTGATTCTCAGGACACACACACACACACAGGTAAGAGTAGTGATGCTACAGTGTAGAAATAGAAGTAAACATTTTGCAATCACTGTTACTTAAGACTTTTTATGATGTCTTTAAATACTCTTTATTACACAATGGCTAATTTCACATCAGTAAATGATAATTATGGATTATTATTATTATGAATGCACAAATGTGTAAACATTACTAATGTTGCAGCTGGTAAAGGTGGAGCTAATGTTAACCTGTATGTTGTTACTCCATAATATTACATCAGAATTTATTTATTGATTATTATTTTTAACATTTCTGCATCTGCAAAACTGACAAGATGGAAATAGGCTTATTCAAGTAGAATCCAAGTACCTTAAAAACTTACTTTTACTTTACAATTTTTAAGTAAATGTTGTAAATGTGATGCCCACTAATGTGTGATCACATTTATGTGAATATTAATGGATGATGTGTTTTTATTCTGTAAAGACCTATTTTCTTACAAGGGGTTATGTGGTATAGTGTCAAGGCAATGTTATTTTTTACGACAGTAAGTGGTAGTGTGAGACTGTGGTTTACGTCAAAGACCATAGCCTCTAGCGTGTCTCCCGCTGTCTTCCTCATAACGGTTTGTTTGCTAGCAAGCATGCTAATCGGGGATAAATGATTAGCTTGGGCCACATGTCTTCTCTAATAGTTGTACATCTACACAGTGACTCCGGCTCCTTATATATATTCATTCTCATGTTTGAAATCAGTTGTGTAAAGTGTGAATTTAACAGTTTTAACATGGTTAAGATTTGTTTATTAATGCTGTGTACATGTCCAAGTAATACTGAATAGTATTTTTGTTGTAGTGCCTGTAGGATGCAAATAGAACCAATGCTTTATTTGGATAGCTGAGAAAAGAGAAGTGGAAAAGTGAGATATGATGAGCTCCACATGGATTTAGTATTCTATTGTGTTTGTTTTGTGGACATGAAATATGTATAAAAAGACATAATGTGCAGTGATAACACTGAAAATGGGGAATGGACAAAATGTACAGTATTAAGTGACAAAGTTGCATGAATAAGGTGTGTGTAAATAAAATATAATGGCAGAGAGCTCAGCAAAGGAAAGCCACATATTTCAGGATATGTATAGCTGCTTACAGGTGCTGCAACCTGGTACCTGTAAAATAAACACACTAAGAGTAGGAAAATTTTGTATTAATTAAATGTCAAGCTGATGATTTTTAATGGCTCCTCATAATATTATATTCTGTTAGTGTAACATGGTAACACTTACATTCATATTTGAAACCTCAAAAGTTCTGACTAATGTGATATTGTGATGTTATTACATGATGCAGCAGTTTGTGGTATGACATTTCGGAGGAACACATTTGGGTTGCTGAAGTTAAAATTTGGATTAAGCCAACAAAGAGTTGAGGCTGGGTGGAGAATAATGAGGTTAGTGTGGGTCTAAGTATGTGTGTCTTGCAAAAATGTGAGCAAGAAAAATTATCCTCAAGATGAACTGTGTTTGTGTGGATTGAGTATGCTGAGAGGTGGGGACGCACCACTGCTCTATCACCTAATCAATACAGTTCTGTGCATGTCTGTGAGCTGATGAGACACTGGCGTGGGAAGATATCGCATGACGTTTTCCTGGGCCGTGTGGATCTTTTACCGGACAGTTCAATCAGCTCAAACAGATCTAGGGCCCGATGCAGCATATGTTCCGAGAATCAGGTTTACTGAACGTAACTTCCCGTCAAACATGCTACGTGGACTGATGCTGAAATTGTCTTACTTTGCAAAGTCTACCACATAACTCAGTCAACCCGTGTCTTGGGAGAGGCCCTGAACCTGTCTGTATGTTTTATGTGGGTAGAGCAGGTTGTGATAATGTACAGGCTACTCATAAGAAGAAATTTGGGAAGTTGCTTTCTTCTCTCTGTGTCTGCATTAGTCATTTGTTCAGACAGCTGAAAACAACTAAATCTAAATTAGGAGCCAAAGCAGTAGGTAGCGTGACTTATTGAGGGAGGGGGCTGCAGCGGCTTGATGGTCAACAAGTACATCACATGTCAAGTTGTTCACGCTTTAGACAAATATTCTGAGAAGCACCATACCAGAGCAGAAAGGTAATTAAGGAAAAATTTCACTCAGCTCTCCAACTTTCTAAAACTAGCTGATGTCCAGTAAATGTTTACTTTCAATAGAGAACTGAAGACGCCACTTCTGGACTTCCCTCTGTTCCACTAGCTTTTGTGGTTAAAAATAAATAAACAAATCCTGTTTGGACTCATGAATTAACTCACATGGAATATTTGATCTTTCCTGCGCCGATGAGATTTTCCAGTCATAGTCTCAGAGCGCTAGCTACAGTAATTTTAACATGCAAGAAAACATGATACTCAAACCCAGTTCAGGTATTTGACGTGTTCTTTGAAACACACACACAATGCAACTGAATCAAAACTTTGATTAGTTTGATATTAATTGATTTGCAAATATGTGCTTTTATGAGGGCTTCTATTCAGAAGGTTGAATAATCATCAGGCAACAAAATAAGTGATTAAAATTCTGAAGAACAACTTTCATGTATCCCCAGAAACATAAAGACCACTTCACACATTCACCAGGAAGGCCACAGTTAATGACCCACATCAAGGTGTCAGAGAGGGGTTTGTCAGAGATGTGACTCTTACATCTACTCACACCCTCCACTTCTATTGTTCACCTAACAAGGCTATTCAGGGCAGGGGTAATGCGAAACCACCCAGAGGATAAATCTGTGGTCTCTAACCAACTTTCCTGAGACTGATGAAGCTACTTGGATGAGTAGTGAAACATTTCAACCCAACAAGAAGGAGATTCAGTTTCCATGACACAACTTCCAGACTAATTCACCAACTACAGCCGTTTCCTTATAGTGTGCTCCCTTCCCAGCACTAAACAGCAGAAAACACCAAATAGTGAATAGGAGGTGTCTGTGGAGCCCTATAGCAACTATAAATAATTAAAAAAAGCTTCACACACTAGTAATATAGTGGTAACTTTATCTACCTGTTTAAAACTGTTGAGTGGAGTAATAATGAACCAAAAGTTATGATTTAATCGGCCAATCTCATTGTGACCTGACAACAAAATACAAAAATACTGTCCAAATTAAGAAGATAAAATACACTTCATTCACCCAAAAGTAATCCAAAAAACAACAAGTTGCCTTAGTGGGATTTACAGTCTATACAACACACTTTATGTCCTTAAACCCTTGAGTCAAATAAGGCAAAACTCACCACCACATAGCAATTTCATCAATAAATAGATTTTTAAAATATAAATATTAGAATAGATTTGAATATCTTCTGCTGTTCAAATAAATAAAGTACACAATGTGTAAATGTAAACCTGTAATATCCTAAATTCCTCAATAACTTTTTCCAATAACTCAACTCAATAACTTCCTCAATAGCATTTTTAAGGAAAATATAGTTTGAATAATGTTCAAGCACACCGCTTAACATCAGTAGGTTGTTATAAAAGCATGTTTTTAGGATGAGACCTTCAGCAGTGATTGGCTTGCTATAGTTTGTGTGTGAATCTCCATGTTCTTGCTCAATGTTCTCCACTTGGGTACTTCCCAGTTTGACTGTTTTCTCTGCTGACTAACCCAGACAACCAGAAACAGATCAGACTGAAGGAGGAATCTGAAGAAAATTAATAAATCTTTAGAGAAAAACAAAACTGTGTAAAAGGTCGTCAAAAAGTCCCAAGTGAGAGACAGACATAGAGGATTGTTTGCTATCATGAGCCTGATAAACACTGTGATGCAACCGGTCTCTGTCTGAACTCCTCATGAGCTCAGAAAACCCAGGTACATCACATGCTGTATTTGAGGGTCCAGTCTACACACAAAACGAAAAGCAATAGTTTGTGCTCATTACACAGAAATAAAAATGCTTCTGTGCAGCTCGGCGAGTGAGGCCCTCGTTCTGTGGTATGTTTGTGTTGCCTGTAGTGACACTTCTCAGACAAATATCAGCCAGTTCTGCTTCACACTGAGTTCAGCTCATTGTTTAACTGTCCGGTTTGACGCTTTACTGTTTCGTTTCACTGTCACAGAATCAACTGCAGGTGAGAGGCCACAGTGCCTGCTCAGCAGTAAACAACAGATCATTAAAAAACTGCTTCAAAACCGACCTTGTGTTTTAGAAACAACGTTCATACACTGTTTTCCCAAATACATTGTGGTTGCAGTGTAATCTCAACCACAGCCCCGATTGTGGTTTAGGCAACAAAGCATGTTAGTTAAGGTTAGGGGGAAATTGTGGCTTGTGTTGCAAATCAACATGTTGTGTTTTAAGTCACTGGTAATTTTTTCTGCCTTAAACCAGGCCATGAGCCTCCCTGATGTCTGACAGGAAGGGCCCAAAAACAAACACATGCAGGTGCAAGGAAGTTGGGTCAAGTAAGGTAAAAACACAGGGTACAAGTCCACAACAAACATGAAAGACCCAACAATCTGGCAACATGTGTGGAACATGTAGAGAGGACAGGTGTGTGTGTGTGTGTGTGTGTGTGTGTGGTTAAGGAAGGTTAGGTGACAGGGAGTGGAGGGAAAGTTGTGGGACATCTGGTGGCTGGTGGAGGAATGACGTTCATGGAAACTGAAAATGTGGTTACTACAGCTTAGTAACATCTTGAGCGGGTTCTTGTGTCTCCTCTACGCTTGAATTAAATGATTCTTTCTATCATTAATTTCCTTTTAACCATGACAGCAAAGTGTGTGCAACTTTAAACCTGTAGTTTTTAACCGCAGCTGTGGAAAAGCATGTGGAACAACTGTTTGTGCACACAAAAGGCTGAAGAAAAGGAGGGATTGGGAAGGTGAGGTTTGCAGCAATGGAGAGAGGAAGGGGCGCAGGTGCAGGAGAAGACAGATTCTTTCTCAGAGCTTCAAAGATGGGAGATTTTTGCTTGCATAAACTTAAAAAACAACCGTGTTTGACACATGTGCTGCGCTGACACGTGGGGGTAAACACACAAAACACCCACGTAACTCACACTGGAGCGAGGGATACTGATCCTTTCCTGTCTGGTCACCAGGGTTGGTATACTGTTATTCTTGAATAGAGATGAGTCACGGCGTACAGGAAGGGCTGCCTTTTCACTCTCATGCTAATACTCTCCATGAAGGGCGTTCAGCTTCCTCCTGATAGCCACTAGGTGTGTGTATCCTTGTCACAAATGGACTCCAGTGAGATCAAATGGAAGTGGAATTTATTTGAGTAAGCTCAAAGGCTTGAACTTGCATTTGTTGCTCTTGTACATGTACTGCTAGACCTCACAGCTGCAGAAACCATCAGACCTCAGCTTGCCCCAGTGTACCTAACCACTTGGACAAACATTTTAGTCTGTTTAAAGAGTTAGTTTAAAGAAAGGACAGATTAGCAGAAATAGGCTCCTGAGGACAGAAAATCTTATTGTGATTGTGATGTGTCACTTCATGGTTATTTTGTGTCTTTCATCTAACTTTCAATCAAGTAATTGTAATATAGGTTGAGCCCAGGAGCCCCTGACCTTGTTCTATTACCTTTGGACCAACGCCCAGTGAGCCCATCTGACCATCCATCCATATATCGATCCTCTTTCCTCCTGCTGTACCTTTTCTTCGAGCAGTTAGCACCGTTTATGTCACAGGACCGCCCAGTGTCCATTTCTGAGGATGAGCTGTCCCCATGAGGACAACCATTACCTCAGCATATGGCAGAGCTACACAGACCAACACACACATGCATAGATGTAGAGGCCTACAAACAGTTGTGAGATGGGGGATTCCCAGAGGGTGGTTCACAGTCAGAATGAGGTCATTGCAAACTGTACATGCACACATACACACCCCAAAACTTCTGGGTGAAAAAAACAATAAAATTTATCTACTTCAGATACACCCCGACAGTCACACACAGCCACGAAGCTCTGGAGGATATTAAATATCAGTTTGAAAAGCAAAAAGCCTCTCGATCTGACGGAAATCACCTCCATTTGTTTTTATACCTCTGGAGACTGGTTATTGAAAGGCTATTCTGCATCATGTTACAATGTGAGCTCATGCGTGACCAGTAATGTGAAACTTTAAGTCACACATCCACTTTGTTTTTCTGCCAGATATATGCCGTGTGCAAGCCGAGGAAGGTGGACCGGCATTTTGCAGCACAGCCGCGATGACGACAACTGCTGAAAACAAAGCTGGTTTGATCCCAGCACTGATTACACAAAACAAATGATTCTCACCCACCTCTTTAAATCTGTGGGCATATCATATTGAGAAATTAGTTCTATCTCAGAAAAATGTTTTCTCTCACTCTATGTAATAAATAGGATATAAGGATAAAGAGCAAGAAGAAGTTTTTTATTTATAGGAAATTCACATAAATAACCACACATACATAGTAAAATCTAATGAACACAAAACATAAAGTACAGTTTATGCTTATTGATTTTACTGGTATGTAATCATAAAGTATTGGGCACTTTAAGTGTTAAGTTATTATAATTCATCCCCAAGGGAACATGAATTTCCTTGCACTCTTGATCTTTTGCCAGCTCCACTGAAGAAAGATCTCTTTGGGACTCATGTTGTTAATTTATCACTTGTAGCTGGCATTGCCCAGTAGCTTTAAAACAGCTGGTTAAACATTTATTGAAGAAACCACACCTTGATCCAGAGTAAATAAACAGCTTTCAGTTCACATATCTAACAACTAACAAGTGATAAATGAGTAACATGAATTCCAATTCCACATCTGTGCTTCTGTTACTGAAACCTTTCAGTACCATAGATCATCGTATACTCCTAGACTGACGTGAAAAGATATTCTGTGGATTCTTTTGCTGCTTTGTACATCACTTGTAAGTCACTTTGGATAAAAGCGTCTGCCAAATGACTAAATGTAAATGCAAATGTAAAATCCTACTTACCTGAGAGAACAATGTTTCTCACAATAATACCATCTCCACACGTGCTGATGTGATATATGTAGTAGCCCAGAGCTCAGGTTTTAGCCTCATTCTCCTTAATGATGCTTTTCAGATGAGTCTCAATCTCAGTCCTGCTAGTCTGCTTGGAAACAATGGATGTCACATAACTTCCTGCTCTTACATTCAGATAAAACTGAGATGTCAAGAGACCATCACGTCACAGTCAATCAATTACAACAATCATTTTGCATTAACCCTTAAAAACTGTATGATCCCTGTGGGGTTGACAGCCAAAAATCTTGAGTAAGATTTGATCCTGTTCTCTATTTTAGACAGCAAATCAACAATAATAGCATAATAATAGCACAAAGACAGCTTTCTTTCCCCTATGTAACATAGTTAAAATTTGACAGTCTGTCATTGACAGATGCAGATACCTTAATTCACCCCTTGTTGTCATCCAGTATGGATTATTGTAATAGTCTTTTTTCAGACTTGCCACAATCTAGAAGTAAAAGTCTTCAAATAGTCCAGAATGCTGCAGCGAGAATCCAGAAAATCTGACCACATTACACCAGTCTTAGCTTCCTTTCATTGGCTTCCTATCAGAGTCAGACTATAAGATGCTTCTGATGACATATAGAATCTGTCTGTTGCTTGTTATTGTCTATTTTTATTGGCTCTTCTTTTTTCACTCCACTTTCCACTTCCTCCAACCAGTTAAGGCAGAGTTAAGGGTGATTGTTGGGTTGCATTCTCTACAGCTATGTAAGGTCTTGACGTAATTTATCACAATTTAAGTCAAGACCTCACAGGACATTTGTATTAGATCATCCACATATTAATGGTGAAACTGATTTGTTGAACAATAACTAGTTTGGGTTTTAGTCTTGGGTTTTACAAGTGAGGACTGCGTTTGTTAAAAGAATAAATAATGAAGACCATAGAGGTATCTATGGGAGAAAAGCAGTAAAGAGGGAAAGGCAAAGCAACAGCACAAACACTGGGCACAGCCAATACAACCTTTTTTTAGGATATTGGACTGTGACTGCTTCATCAGTGGTCTGTGGCTATGCAGCCCCATACACAACAAACTGTGATACATTGTGTATTCTGACACCTTTCAATCAGAACTAGTATTATCTTCTTCAGCAATTTGAGCTACAGTAGCTTGTCTGTTGGACCAGACCTCATGGGCCAACCTTCACTCACCACGTGCATCATTGAGCCTTGGCCACCCATGACCCAAACCACTGTTCATTCCCTGGACCACTTTTGATAAATACTGACCTCTGCAGACAAGGAACACACCACAAGAGTCATCCAGACATCACAATTTGATCCTCATCAAACTCACTCAGATCCTTACACTTACACATTTTTCCTGCTTCTAGCACATACATTTTGAGAACAAAATGTTCACTTGCTGCCTAATATATCCGACCTAGTGACAGGTGTCGTGAAGAGATAATCAATGTTCATTCAAATCACTTGGTCTGAATGAACTAGTGTATAATACCAAGCAAAGCCAAAAGTGTCTGACAGAGGTGGGGCTCTGCTGTAATTAAGAATTACTGCAGCAAGTAGGACCCGTTCTCTGGAGGTCATGAAAGTTTTCTGACATGTTCTTTAGTTGTTACTGACAAATACTGTACACTTAAAAATACAATATTTGTTTCTATTCACACTGTAGTAAAATAAACAGTTCTACTGCTAATGAATTAAAAAATTAGCACAATTGACCATTAATTAAGTAATTAAATAAAAGTGCCAAATATATATGTACAGTATGAAGAGAGGTAAATTATTCATATAACTAGTGTTATGTCTGATAGTTGCTCCATCTTTCAATGTACAGCACAGTGGTCCAGTAACTAGCCACGCAGATCAGTTTGACAAGCTGAGATTTCATTCTGGTAAACGTCTGCCACCATCACATTACAAAAAGGTAAATATGATTTCATTTTTGGTTTTCACAAAATAAAAAAATGAAATACACTTGGAAAAATCAGCACCAACATAACTTCCCAGAAAACAGTGTCCTGGTTAGACCAGCTAATCCACAGACCTCACTGGGACTATTTCTTCAATAGAAAGTAGCTCCAATGAAAACTGTTCACAGTGAGGTCTGTGGATTATCCAGAACAACCGAGACATTCTTTCTAGAAATAGCTGTTCCTCTTTTTCAGTTTTTCAATTGTAATTTTTCAACGCTTTGAACACCACAAGCAGAATTCCAGTCACGTCCATTGTGCTGAGGGTGGTGACAGAAATCTTACAAGAGGATATTTCGAAATATCAGCACTTAAAACCAAAACTATCTGCCCAGTTAGCAAAAAAATGTAAATTTTTTGTTGTATACTTACCTTCAGCTAGTTATGCTTTATTTCATCGAGAAATCTCAGTGAGCTCTGAGGACAAATTACATGGATACAAGGTCATAACAATAAAACTAACACCACAAATCAAATCAGCCACAAATAAGAACTATCAGCTAGTAATTCTTTAAAGTCCTTCAGAGGAATCAAAGTTTTTAACATCAAGCTGTGTTGCAACTCATTCTGGACACAAGCCTGCATCATTTCAGAGTTGTTCTGAATGTGTGAGGCCTTCAGGTTGTAGTTGGTTGACTTTGGACCACCATGCATACGCCATAAGGCTATTTCTGCATCCAGGAGACAAGTCATCCGCTGTGCTGTTTTCATAGCACCCTGGATGCTTCTCTTAGACTTTACATATGGGGCGTAGTGGTGTGATGTCTGCACCAAGTGTCATAAAACATCTCCTTCTGCAGGGAATGAGAAGTATATTTCAGGTCAAACCCTAGACGGACCATGTGAGAGCATGTCTGTTGTGGGACTGAATCACTTAATCGCTTAAAAATGCTTTTACTTACACAGACATGTACAAGAATGCAAACACCTACTGTGCATGCACAGACACTCCTGAGCTTACCACTGTATGCATCCCTCTCTTTTTTATCTCTTCCTCACACATATCCACTCACAAACAATGTCAGACCACAACTTTTCACTTTGCTTCCTGACGGAAATCTGATTCCACAAGGAGGGCAGTGAAGGCACTTCTCCACTGTCGACTGATAGCGCTGACAGCAGCACATGTCCTATGCATTCCCACACACGCTCTGCTAGCACTCATCCCCTGCAATGCATTCACACACTTCCTGACCTAAACCCTCAAAAAAGGTAAGAAAAAAACTCAATAAATCCGTCAGTGCAAGCACCACAATCCGGAAACCGTTCCCACACAAGCATGATGAGAAAAATAGCTGTAAACACAAAACAGACAAAAAAAACAAAGAGGTTGTGTTTGGAGTTGGGAAAGACACTGTACAAGGAACTCTGATGCAAAAGTCTGCAAAGTTATTGGCTCCTCATCTTACATAGTTTCCTGTGTGGTCCACATTTTGTGGGTAGTGTTTCACAGGCTTTGTTTCATCCAGCATCTATTACACAGACAAAGCCGAGGTCAGAGCGCAGGTTCTACCCTGTAACAGTGATTTATGAGCCTAATCATAACTCTCTCTCATCCTAGAAAAAGCAGAGCAGCAACACAACACACACTCTCCTGTTTTAGCCAAATCCCTTGAAAATTTCAGATGCAGCTGCTCGACTGCATTTCTCTTGCACTACGAATCCATAGGAAATAAAAATGTGACCACAGGAAATCAAACAATAACCTCTGCTGTATCTGCCATGTCATTAAAGCCATAGAAATATCAGTCATAGTAACCAAAGTGCCCACAAATAGCAGATGAGCTGTGCGTGCATGGAGAATAACACACAGGGGAGTGAGTCCATCAACTGGTGTTTTATAATTGTCAGTCCACTGACCTCAGACTGATCCGTACATCCATTTAGCTCTAATGAACGTGACTCAGCATGTTTATAGAGGCAGACTCCAATCTAATCTTCAGCATTATGGCAGGTTAGAAGTTCCCTGGGGTGAAGCTAAGGTGAAAGGCTGCTAGGTTCAGAGCAAACGCCAGGATGACATAGACTAGAGATTTAGAGCTCAAACTGTTCTGCTGATACTGAAGTAGTAACACGAGTTCTTGTAATTTACCCCTCCCACAAAAAACCAAAGTAATGGTTCTCGAGCAACGCGACTGTCAACAGTGCGACCAGAGGCAATGTCATCATCAGACTGGTTCTAAGTTTCCTCCACCCACAGGATGGTTTACCCGGTGCCTTGTTTCTATTGTACTGTTTATACTGAGGCACAAACAAACACACATGCAGTGGGATGAAAATGACTGAAACCACTAATCACTTCAGGACCACTGTGTCGATGCTCACTCGCTGTGGGAGGGGACAGAAAAGACAGAAAGGCAGTTGTTTGTTCAGTTTAGCTGCATATCCTTAGCCCAGACTCAAACATAGACACGGTGGTCGTATCCGTCTCTTCAAATGTCATCATCTTGTCGAGAAAGGTGTTAATCTGCGTTGTGGCTCCTTCTATGAGTTTTTCTGAGCCAAGGTTCGGGAAATGAAAGCGGAACAGTCGCACACTGGGACAGCGAGACGGAAAGCGAGATGACAAAGTTTGCAAAACTGCCTGTGGATGCAGACCTACAGTGCAGTGGAGCTGGTTAGCACAGGGTACAATATGTGGTCCAGTGGGAGTATAATTAGAGGCCTGTTTCAAGTGGAACAGTACAGTAACAAGGCTGTGACGGTGACAGATTGATGGTGTGTAATAGGAGGTTAGGACAACACTGGAGGTCTTCCTCATGAATGGATGAGTATTTTACCTACTGTAGTGCAGCTGGTGATGTACACGAGCGAGCTGGGAAAGAAGTTTGGGAAAATCCCACGGGGCTGCAAATGTGCACATGAAGCAGCTGACACATTGTATATTTATAGAGATAACAGCGTTCATCATTTTTAGTCCAAATGATGTAAATATATGCCAGTGATGTAATGCAACTCAAATATGACAAGAGAAGCAAATGACAAACGATCACATGAAAATAACAAATAATCTTCCCGTCATTTCATGTGTTGAAATAAAACTAATACCTCCCTGTGTAACGGCGGTGTGGCACAGTAGACACATTCCATATCAAGCTACATATTATGAAGGATTAATGGAATACAAAAAACCTCTGTGGGAAAACAATTTGCCCAGTTTTTGTGGTACAACCTAAATGATTCAGTAAGATTTAGAACTGTACAAATGCTATTGTACAGAAGCCCGATGATATTTCCAAACATTCAAAATAAAAATGATTTGCGAGATTGGTGCAGTTCAGAAAAGGCTCGATTCAGAAGCAACACCAAGAATAACACAAACAGCTTACAGTACAGTGAACCCAAAAACATGGGTCAGCTCCTTTTCCCTAAAAACATTCCCTGAAACAAACTCAGTGACTTAATATAACCATTCCCTTCGGACCCTGCCCTGACCCAAGCTTGACCATGTCCTGACCAAACCTGTGGTCGCTCGCTGTCTCACTAGGATCCTCACTGATGACTCTGAACTCTCAGCAGTGCTTTGGCTCTGTGGACCCACTTCATCAAGTCAGGGGATTGCAGAACAACACACACCGTCATGCACAGCTGCATGCATGTACAGAAACATCCAAAAGCAAAGCAGAAACACACACACTTGCGCACTATATTGCTTTCTCAGCATACTGTAGCAGGCTGCATTTGTGCAAGGGCCAATTCAAAGCAATTATGGTCTTCCTACCAAAACAGGTCTCCTAAGACTGTGTCTGTCCAACTGTTCTGCACAAAGAGTTTTATTTCACTGGACCCATCTCTTACAATAAATCACGGATGTTACAGCATAATTGTGATGTATATTTTCTTGTGGTCACATCCTAGATTAGATACATTATGTAAATACTTTCTGTCAAGAATGTTGATGAGCTTTGAGACTGTGTTCACTGTGGTTGTCGTCTTACTAAAGCAGATATTTAAGGTTACAGACTGTCGTCTCTGTGTGCGACTGTGTGTGAGGGGGAAACGGGAGACTCTCGTGCACGTTTTGAGTGTTTGTACACACAACATTTTCCACGATCCTTCAAACAAAATCTCTCGCCGGGAACAGATTTCTGACTTTTCTGAATAATGTTTGTATGGGGGGAGGTATTTCTCAGTTGTGTATTCTGTAATAAGTTGTCTGTGGTGTCCTCAGAAACTTCTAAGAACCTTAGTCATAATGGTCTACGTCTCTTAGCATGACACTGCAGAGGAGAAGAGGAAGGTAATTACTTTTTGGGAACATGCTCTCCTAGGAACCACTTTCACAATTTCCACAAAACAAAATATGAAACTAATACATTTTCCAAAGTGTCTTATTCATTTGTTTATCCACAGGAAGTTCCTTCTTCATTGGTAGTTGCAAGTTGAGTTTCGTATAAACATTTTGCTACACATGAAGACAGGGAAACCCTTTTGCAAGTTTCTTCTGTCCTTTTTGCCTTTATTACTGCGATCTTCTTTGTGATGCCTGTGCTTAAATATGGCCAGGCTTTTTCACGTAAAATAGTTTTCAATATCCACAACTGCATTTTGCATAGTTGAATTTACAATGTAAGATGTCTACACTTACAATTTAACTAATCACAATTCATTTGTGGGCGTTTGAAATGTGATTGCAGCAATTTTGCATTTATTGGATGCACAGAAGTCACAATATAGATATCTGTAATGTATTTTTGACTAAAGATACTTCTAATTCATTTTTTACCAGCGAGAATGACTCAATTTAATTCAATTCAATTCAACTTCATTTATATAGCGCCAAATTACAACAAAAGTCATCTCAAGGCACTTTACAATGTTTAAGGTTTAAGACCTTACAATACAACTAAATAATAAGGAAAACCCAACAAATCCCCCTTTGAGCAAGCACTAGGCAACAGTGGAGAGGAAAAACATCCTTTTTTAGAAAGGAAGAAACCTCCAGCAGAACCAGGCTCAAGGTGGGCGGCCATCTGCCTCAGCCAGTTGGGGTGAGTGGAAAGAAAGAGAGAAAGAGAGAAAAGAACAGCAGACCACTTAAGGCAGGCAGGCAGGATGGGCAGCAACTGAAGACCCGGAATACACAGCCTCAGGGCCGATGATACCTGCAGGAGAGAGAGAGAGAGACAGAGAGAGAGAGAGAGAGGAAGAGGCACAACTACAGGAGAGAGAAGAAAAAAAGTTAATAACAGGCAGTGGTGGTGTATGAGTGG
>OMLM01018799.1:36581-62661 GCA_900302695.1 Helostoma temminkii | reverse complement strand
AAAAGGAAAAAAAAAAAGATAGAAAAAGTAGTTTTGGGGAGGAAAGTACTGATTATTATTTTTGGTGCAAATCTAGAGAAGACAGATGTTCACATTCAAATTTTTAGTACTAAGAAATTATAATTTTATTTCAGATTAGAAGGTGCAGAAAAAATAAGATGTATTGATAAAGTCTAAAAAACAAGTTCAAACAGTTCAGTTGTTGATTTCAGTCTGTGTATGTAGAAAGTCACTCGCTCATTCATGGCACACCTGCGTAAATTATAACAGCAGGTAACGGCTTGAAATCAGCTGTGATATTTCTGTTCACCCCTTGTGTTGCTTTTTCTTCTGGACAAGTAAAGACCAAAATAAAGATGTTTTGTAATCATAGCAAACTGGGGATTGTAGGCAGCACAAAAAAACTATGAATTACCACACTGTGGCTGTATGCGTCTGCCAACCAGTGAAGTAGTCTACATGCCCGTTGTCCAGGATCGTGTCTAAAATATTTATATCGCTGGAAAAGAACGGACATGCATGAGAGGGACAAACACAGACCTGCAGAGACACGGACAGACGATCGACAGCCACAGCTGATGCTGGTGTGAAGGAATAAAAAACGCAGAATAGCACGTGCTCAAAGTGCTGAAAGAGCTGGTTTGGAGCTAGTGCTTAATTTGGGGTTTCCACAGCCAAAGAACCAGCTCTCGGCCAGGAAAACTGGTTCCAACCTGCTGGTTCCAACTATCAGGGGTGGGGAGCTGGTCTACTGTGACCAACAACATCAACCAACCCCTTGTAATAAAGATTAAAATCAGTATGTCATTTATTAGATTTGTTCCACTGCAGTGTGACTGATAAATCTGCATTATAGTTATAGCTAGCTAGCTAACAGCTAAAGCTAACAATGGCTGTTAATGTTAGCAATTGTTAGCTAACATCAGCATCACATACACTATATCTCCAAAAGTTTTGGTACATCTGCTTTTACATGCACATGAACTTTAATGACATACCTTTCTTAATCCCTAGGGTTTAATTTGTTATTCCACCGTTTGCAGCTATAACAACACTTCTGGTAGAGCTGCGGGTGTCTATGGGAATTTTTGACCATTTCTCCAGAAGCACATTTGTGAGGTCAGACACTGATGTTGGACCAGAAGGTCTGGTTCACAGCCTCCACTCTAATTCATCCCGAAGGTGTTCTATCAGGTGGAGGTCAGGACTCTGTGCAGGCCATTCAAGTTCCTCCACACCAAACTGGCTCATCCGTGTCTTTATGGACCTGCTTTCTGCACTGAATCCAATAATTTAAATAAACTTTTAATGATATAGTGTATGTGTTAGATTAGGAGTGTTTGGATGTGAGTTCAGGCTCGTAAAGTTAGAAACAAAATTTGTAAAGAGACACTGTTGTTGTTGTTGTGACCTTTGGCCACCAAAGTCTAATCAGTTCATCACTGAGTTGTAGGAATTCCCTGGAAATGTTTCTTTAGATTTTACCTTCATAAGCTGATGGACAGTCAGGCTATCACTGGCTCGGAGGCATAATAAAAGCATATTTTAAAATGTTGAAAGTAAGGTAAATTATGTAGTTGGCACGATCATTTCAGAGGCATCATTGCTACACCATCATCTATCCTTGTTAGGCTACTGTAGATGAGGCACTTCCTGTAAATTTTCATATTAAAATCCTCACAAGAAAATGAGAGATAATGGCCTTCATGAGCCCCTGGGATCTCTGTTCTGTCTTTCTAGAACTCAGTACAAGGCTTCTTCTTCGACCTGGTTGGGAAGCAAGCGTTTGACATCATCATCATGGTGCTCATCCTCTTCAACATGATCACCATGATGGTGGAGACGGACGAGCAGTCGCCTCAGATGGAGTACATCCTGAACAACGTCAACCTGGCCTTCATCGTGATCTTCACCGCAGAGTGCCTCATCAAGATCATGGCGCTGCGGTGCTACTTCTTCACCGTCGGCTGGAACATCTTTGACTTCGTCGTCGTCATTCTCTCCATCGTCGGTGAGTTCAACCACGATCCTGCAGAAGATATGAAACATGTAATTGTAACTGGACCAATGTTTATTTTTTTATTTATTCCAGTGACAAATTTCCTGAAAAGCTGAGCTCGAGTTTAAACTCTACTATTACTGAATACTGATTTAAGTTATCAACTGAACAACTCACATTATTTTTTTCTGTATCGTCATAAATATCACAAATTTTCCTAAAACATCCTGATATAATTTTGTATCTACATATCCCACCCCCACCAAAGCACACAGAGAGCTAACAGCTAATGGTAGCTTTGCACAGGACAGCTAAGTAAAGAAATTCGTAGCTGGCGAAATGCAAGAAGCGAAAGATATATAGTCTTGAGTTTGTTTTAGTTCTCAGAAATCTGAAATTAGTTACAGAGCCTTTAACTCTGGGGTCAAACTCGGGTCCTTGTACGACCTCCATCGGGCCCAACCAGCTCCCTTCAGATGTATGCTGTTGTGCTTCAGTCATTTATAAAATGTGTTACTTTACATTCCATAAAAAAGTGTATCAGTTATTTGGCACAGATATACTGTATAATAATATGCAGGAGTCTGTAAGAGAGACCGAGACATTTCCCATATAGTCTGTGGGCCTGTGAAGTACCAAAACTAAAAGAGGCTGAAAAGCTGTTTCCCACATCCTATTTTACTCATTTTCATTTTAAAATACTACTTTTTTAATTAATAATTCCTTATTTGAATTTGAGCCTGACTAATACTGGATTTAGATGTTAATAAAACACAAAAAAGATCATTTCAGTTAAATAATCATGACCAAGATTCTGTACTAGTGCTCTCTGGTGGACAAACAATATGTAAAATAAAAATAATACTGACACACAGGTATGACTGCTAATAATAATAGTGCATGTATAAGCCCTGTATGCTTACATATAAGTGTGTGTGTGTGCATATTGTCTATAAGTTGTGGCAGCAGGAGGCAGTGTAATGTCTGCCTGACAGATATCTGTCAACAAAGTGACCATCTGTGTGGCCTTGATGTTTGCCTTGCACCAAGGTCCTGTGGGTAATATACAGTATGCACACACACACACACACACACACGCTTAAAACACACATGTCAAAGTCTACAGTAGCGGCAACAGCAACCTAACCAGACAATTTAGCCATCGGTGTTCATAGTTCATATTTGTGTGCACTGCACCTCCTGTTAGCTTGACAAGATTGTGTGTGTGTAATTAAGTGTGCGTGCTTGCTCAGACAAGGCTGCCTGAGGGAGGTGAAGGTAACAGCAGCAATCAGAGCTGCCAGAGGGCGGTCTCTAGAGACAAATCAAACATGATTGACCTGTTACATCAGCTGGTGTGTGTGTGTGTGTGAGAGAGAGAGAGAGATGTCAGGACGGGGTAGCTGAGTTGATGTACGACATGATGGTGATTCCCTCTCGACTCCCCCCTGCTCATCTCTTTCATCACCTACAACTCAACACAGGGAGACGGATGAAAGAAGTGTGTATGTGCATGTGTGTGTACGGAGTTAGGAGGAGGGGTTGCTGATCACTGCCCAACTCCTGTTTGAGTTTATCATTCCTGGATAACAAGGAAAAGATGGATGGATTACAGTGTTTGACTTGGTGTCGGAGGCTCAACCCTCCACAACCAATTACTCAAGTTGTAACCACTGTAGTGCTGCCACGTAGAGACTGAAATGTCCAAACTGAGAGCTTTTAGATGACTCACAGGCCTGTCCTCGAAAAAAAGTATATCCTAATCAATTTTTGGTGACGTAACTGAAAAATCCAGCAAAAGAAATTACTGTGTGTAAAAACACAGTGATCAGTATTAGAGAGTACCTGCTTTCACACAACACTCCCCAATACGAGCAGCCAAATAATCAAAAACAGTCTTAAAAAAGGATATGATTTGTTTTAAGTATGACAGCTGAGATAGGCTCTAGCTGTCATACTGGCAGAGCCTATCCCACAGCCGTGACCCCTATGCGGTTCAGACAATGGATGGATGTTCAATGTATTAAAATTAACAAAAGAATACAATACAGAACGCAACCTTCACTGTACCTCATATCGATGTCTCTCTTCACATTTATTCTATCCTAAGCTGAAGCTTAATCAGTAAGATTACATTATAGACTTTTTTCATCTGGGTTTGATGAGGACATTTGGAATCAGTTTGGACGTGGTAGAGCCGAACAGACCCAAACACAGTGAGAACACCAGCAGCATAATGTTGAATTAAGTAGGAAAAGAGCAGCAGTGCATGTATTTTTTTCTGCTTCAAAAAACATTTTTCCTCCTGTAATGATGACACACCACCTAATCAGAGTTGATAATTTACTTGGAACCACTCAGGCATCAGACATTTTGACACACAGAACTGAGACCCGTTGCATTAAAGCAGAACCTAGCAGACTTAATGTCAATTTGGATACAGCCTGACATGAAGTCCATGGTCCAAATGAAACGGAGTTCACCACCACAGCTTAAAACATGGTTGTAATGAGTTGAGATGATCAGTGATTCAGGACTTGAATGACTTTTGGTCAGGTATATGTAACCTAAATCTTTGATTTCTCATTTGTGTTTTTTTTTTTTTTTAGGTATTGTGCTTGCTGACATCATCGAGAAGTACTTTGTGTCACCAACCCTGTTTCGAGTTATACGACTAGCCCGAATTGGACGCATTCTGCGTCTCATCAGAGGCGCCAAGGGCATCCGGACGTTACTGTTTGCCCTCATGATGTCCCTTCCTGCTCTCTTCAACATAGGGCTCCTCCTCTTCTTGGTCATGTTCATATACGCCATCTTCGGCATGGCCAACTTCGCCTATGTGAAACGGCAAGCAGGGATTGACGACATGTTTAACTTTGAGACATTTGGGAACAGCATGATTTGCTTATTCCAGATCACAACCTCTGCCGGGTGGGACAGCCTGCTCAGCCCCATTCTCAATAACTCCCCAGAGGAGTGCAACCCCAACATTCCCCATACCGGCACCACTGTCAGGGGCAACTGTGGAAACCCGTCGGTGGGCATCACCTTCTTCGTCACTTACATCATCATCTCCTTCCTCATTGTTGTGAACATGTACATTGCTATCATCCTGGAGAACTTTAGCGTGGCCACAGAGGAGAGCACTGAGCCTCTGAGTGAGGACGACTTTGAGATGTTCTACGAGGTTTGGGAGAAATTTGATCCAGAGGCAACGCAGTTCATTGAGTACGCCAAGCTGTCTGACTTTGCTGACTCTCTGTCAGAGCCACTGCGCATTGCCAAGCCTAATAAGATCAAACTGATTTCCATGGACCTGCCCATGGTCAGTGGTGACAAGATTCACTGCCTGGATATTCTATTTGCTTTCACAAAGCGCGTACTGGGAGAGTCAGGTGAGATGGATGCCCTCAAGCAGCAGATGGAGGAGAAGTTCATGAAGGCCAATCCGTCCAAAATCTCCTATGAGCCAATCACAACAACACTGAGACGTAAACAAGAGGAAGTCTCCGCAAAAGTGATCCAGAGGTGCTACCGCAGACACCTGGTAAGGCGGCAGATGAAGGCCGCCTCCTATATGTATCGCCAGATCACCACACCTCGGCATGCAAGGGGTGATGGGGGGGAATGTGGTGACGTACTTTTCGGGGAGGATGCACCTGAGAAAGAAGGGCTAATTGCCGTGATGATGAGAGAAAACTATGGCTCGAGTTTGTTAGGGATTGAGCGCTCTGAGACGATTTCCTCAACTTCGTCCCCGCCGTCCTACGACAGCGTGACTCGAGCCACATCAGAGATCTTTCACCCCCTCGCAGTCAATACAGAAACTGCCGTCACCACTGCAGGCAGTAAACCAAGTGAACAATCACAGCCTGTGGATGACCCTGACAGAAAACAGGAAATGGTACCATAGTGGAAACCTAAAAGCAAAAAATGTATAAATGAGGACTCCTCATTTTGGGTTGTCTGTTTGTTTACTGAATGTACCATAGCCAAGGGACACTGAGGAGGAACCAGAGAGAAGCTATGAGTAACTGCAAGGGAATCAAGAAGAAACAAAGTGGAATATTTACTACCTTTAACATTATTTCCTGTTCCCTGTGGAGATTCCGGGACTCGACAATGTTTGTGGAGTTTCCTAAAGAGAAGCAGAAAAACTGCAAAGACAGAGAGGGAAACCCCATCAGTCAAGTCAACTCTGCCTTTGTTGAAGTAAAAGACAGAAGCGTAAAGGAGAACAACCTCTGTATCCCTTTGACCTCTTGGGTCTCCTGTGTCGACTAGAACCGAGAGTTTGGAAAACTGAGTGACCTTTTGACTTTAGATACAAGAGGTCAGAGGGTCACAAAAACTATATCACAGATGTATCCATCATTTATTGGCCTGGGGGGGTTGTGCCTTCCCACAGTAGATCAATATTCTCAGAGTACACCTGGCTGTAAGAGTGATGGTGTTCCTGGTGGCGTTTCAAAACATTAACGGTCGACGACTTTCTGACTGACTGAGGCTCGAGAGAGGAGGGAAAATAATGACGTGATTTTAAAAAAATGTTTTCGTAGTAAAAGTATAACTTTGTTGATGTTACCAGTCTTTTAATAGCGGTACGATTATTACTATTTTTTACATTTTTTAGAGCAAGTTGAAGGCAAAAAATAAGCAGTCTCTCTCTTTCGACTTTGGAGTGGCACTAGCTATGAAAAAGTGGCTGAACTACCACATTGTAATAGATGAGAGGAGAGGGTGCAGTCAGGAGAAGAATCTCGAAAACATGAAAAGCAACTTTCTTTTGTTTTTGTTGGCAGTTTTGCACTTTTGAGTTTACACGTCCTGTCACTTTACTGCACCTGGGCAAAGTCACAATGAAGAAGGGCCTGGGATTTTTTTTTTCTTCTGAAAACCTTTGAGATAACACCAAAAACTGATACAAGTGCACAATGAGATTTTTCTACATGGTCCTAGACTCTTCCAGCATGTGTTTTGCCCTGGTGATGTCCAGTACTTCCTCATGTCTGTCAGTTCTTTCACTGGTGGGTGATTTATCTGAAAGTCCAGATGTAGACAAAATTTTTCAGCTTATTTGCTTCACAAACAACCTCAAATAGAGGCTCTTATTCTCATACAGCTGAGGTTGCTCATCACTGATTGATGACGTACGATTTGACATCAACTGCTTGTTCAAGTTTTTTAATAGGCTTGAGTTAAATCGATAGACACTCTCAGAAAAACCTCAACTGTCTGGTGCAAAATGAAGAAGCTGAATTTCTTTTTATTCTCCTAAGAGAATATAGCTGTGTTAAAGAACTTTCTAATTTATTCATATTCATAAATGTTCATATCATACTAATCTGGGGGCCTTAACACCTCAGGTTAACTTACTCATAAAGGCAGGATACATAGTTTAAGTTCGGTTAAAGACGCAGGCTGCTGGTTTGAGACAAGCTTGGCAAAGATACAAATAATATAAAGTCATAACAAAAATGTTTAAGCATTCGCCAACTGTCCTGTTTTTATCCCAAATTTACATCCACACAGGACTTTGAGTGCAGTTTTGTCTGTCAGAGGATTTAATGTTCATATATAAATTATTCTTTGCAGACCTTTTCAGCAAATCACCCGCTGTCATTAATGATCCATCCAGTGTAAGTTTGGCTCAGTGCGCAGCATCTTAAACCATATTCTTGAAGCTGAACAGGCTTAAGATTCTTGTGGTGTCAATTAGCACAGACCGGAGTGTGACAATCAACATCAGGATTTCATCACACAGATCTTTGTCATGTATTTGTTTGCTTTAATCAGTGTCAAGGCTGTTCTTGCTGTTATTCTTGTCATCTGTGCAGTTTTACACATTTATACATTTTGAAAGAAACAAGTGGGATGTTGCAGACCAGATCTCAATCTAAAGTAATGAACATAACAGCTTAATAAATAATTAAATGGCTGTTGTGTTCTGCAGAGACAAGTTGGAGCAGTATCCACGCTACTAAATTTTGAGACGGTCTGTATATGTTTCTTACCGTCAACAAATCCCACAATAGCTCCGAAACAAATGCTCAACACTGACTTTCTTACACTATCTGTGGCTTTCAGCTCTTAGTCCTTTTCGGGCCTTGACACACCAAACTGACCCATGGAAAGCCAACCTGAACCCAGTGTGAATAAATATATTTTCAAAAAAGAGAAACATGAGCCAACGATGACCCGAGCACAGGCAGACCCAACACGAATATCCGGACAGAAAACAGCAACATTGCAAACACACAAGTTGGAGTCCGTTTGGTTCCATTCACATCCTGAACATGTTGACACAAAAGAATCAAAGGAGACCTCAATTTGGAGGTTTCCAGGCCTCAGAACAATCTAAAGCCAACATCGAAGAACTAGAGGTGATTGTTGCATCTGTTGGGCCAAATAGTGACACTAGGAATGAACTCTTTGTACCAGCAGGTGGTGGTAGCGTGAATTTGTTATTCAGGAAGGTAAAGAACATGTAGGACTGCAGACAAACAAACCGTACTCTCATAGCAGCTTTTATTCAAGAATATATCTGATAAGAATATGATGAAAATGATGGGGCCCATTTTAGAAGGGTCCTTCTCACCAGCTGGTGAAAATATCGAATATCACAATAGTATGTTTGTGGTATTGATTTTTAGTCAGATCTGTCAGGTTTGTGTTTAAGCTAAACAGATGTTCTGACTACATAAAAGAACCAAATTGTTTAACTATTCCTGCATATATTGGTGACAGGATTCCAAAAATTGGATTTAAAAAATCACAATATATTGAATCGTAACTTGAAATGTATCTGCTGACACACAGCCCCATCGCTGTCCGGTCTGCCAACCATCAGCTTGGTGTGTCCTGGCCATTAGACTTTTTTAGTCTTTTGTTTAAAGACTCAATAGTTTCCTAATACAGTTGCTTTTGTTATTAAACAAGCAAAAGTTAATAACTCATTGTTGTTGGAAACTGTAGATTTAAGTGAGTATATAAGAATATATTCATGATATGTTGTGGGATGTTGGAGTTCTGTGGCACAGAGAGATAAGATGTATCAGGCTTTGCACATATGCACATTACTTGACTTGTTGCCCTTTTATGTCATTTATTGACAAAAATATCGAACATCACCACACAATAAAAAGCCATAAAGTCATAATGATGACAGTCAAACAGGAGGACGGTTTCGTCTGAGCTTGAACAAAATGTACAAACTTCCTGGAGCGATTTCAAAATGGCTGCAGCAGGTTTTTTTTCCATGACACTGGTGTGATGATGCTAAAGGCTTTTCTGCTTTCTGTTTCCACTAAATGATGATGAGGAGTCTCGTTTCAAATATGGGGAAATAAATTGGTCAGCTTTGGTTGGTTAATTCCTTTTTGTTGGCGGGTTTATAAATGGTTTAAACAGTTTTTATGCCACTAAAGTACATGTCCATATTTTAAATTCTTGAAAAACACATTTCTACATTTACATACTTTTCAAAAAGTATATTATTTTTCCCCAAGAATATCTGCATTTGAAACAAAACTCTTCAGATGAAAACACTTTTATTTATTTATTTGTTTGTTTATTTGTTTATTTATTTACTTACTTGCGTATTGTGTTTTCTGGATGATTTCTTTATTTTATCCAAGATTTTTATTATTTTTTTTAACACATTTTAGCTGCATCCCAGAGGAGAAGCGGAGGCTGAGCGAGATGGCTCTTTATATTTTGCACAGAGAAAAAAAACAAAAAAAAAAACAAACAAACAAAACCATCAAACCGCGTCTAGCAATAACGGTTTGCAGATACCTTTTGAATTCTTAGGTAACACTTAGCAGAAGCTTCTTCTCACTGTATTCATCTGTCAGTTAATGGGGAAAATCTATAAATGCACAGTAACACACGGAGCTTTTGGCAAAATCTTCTCTGAAATAGTTTTTCCCTGATGCAGCACTGACAGTTACTTCGGCTTTACAGACACTCGGGTGAATACACTGGCATGAAGCAGCTGTGAAGCAGTGTTACCGCTTGTTTTTATTAAGATGAAGTGTCAAAGTGTATGTGTACAGAATTCGTTCAGTCTGCTTCAATCTCAATATTTCGAACAACCTCTCTCTCTCTCTCTGTCTCTGTTGTCGTGGTCACCCGAGGGATCTTGACTAAATGCTTTACTAGACAAATTTTTAAAAAGTAAAAAAAAAAAAAGTTGACTGGCACCGTCTGGACTCTATTTCTACTAGATTTTATTAAGAATAGATAACCATATAAACTAGGTAAATACTTAAGACACTGCTGAACTCTGCTTGGCGTATTTCAGGTTGCAGTTGTGCTGAAGGGCTGTTTTCAGTAGCAATAGACCCAGAGTGTGCCTGCTACATATGAACCCCAACACTCCAAGCCATGCTTTCCCCTTGGCTGATTGATAAAGTGCTTGACTGATTAATGGACTGGTTGCTTCTTTCATTTCTTGACTCACAGAGGATGATTATTTGGTTGGTTGACTGATTTAAGTGATCTTGATACTGGAGATTCACGGTCCTCCACCATCCCCCTCCATCACTGCTGCGACTCTTCCTCATACAGTAATTAATTAATAAAAGAATTTTAAAAGCACAGAGAGCTGATTGGCTGATGACATTTTTAAACTGTCACAAAGGTTTAGGTTAACATACTCTGAATTTTACTAACATTACCGAATAAAAAAAAACATGCAATATACGAAAATGATTTAGGAATGAACACACAAAGTCAACAGTTTGGTCACACCTTCTTTATTTTTTATTATTTTCAACATTGTACGTTAATACTGAAGACAGCGAAATTATAAAAAAAACAAATGTCATTATGTAGTCAACAAAAATGTATTAAACAACCCAGAATATGTTTTATCTTTTACTTTTTTATTATATTTTATATTGTCCAAAGTAGCTACTTTTAGCTTTGGGACACTCGTGTCATTCTCTCATCAGGTTCATGAAGCAGTGACCTGGATTGGTTTTTAGTTCACAGACCGCCTTGTTCGCCATTTCCTGCCTCCTTAATGTGATTTAAACCATGAGTTGTCTATATTATGGCAGAAACTCTCTGGTAAATAAAGAGTTAAAACAATCCATCATTAATCCATTAAATGTAGGTCAGTCAATCTGAAAACTGTCCTTTGGTCTGATAAGTCTGATTTTTTTTTTTTTTTTTTTTTCCAACTGGACAACGACCCCAAATGCACAGAACTATTTTATCCAAGAAGGAGCGTGATGAAGTGCTGCATCTGATGACCTGGCCTTCACAATCACCTTCCACAATTAAGGAGATTTGGGATGAGTTGGATGGGAGAGTGCAGGAAAAGCAGCCAATAAATGCTCAGCTCCTTTGGTGACGTTGGAAAACCATTTCAGGTGACTGCCTCGTGAGGCTGATTGAAATATTAATAAAAACAGTGTGCTCAGCTGTCAACAAAGCAAAAAGTGGCTACTTTGATGTGAATGTCTTCAGTGTTCATGTACAATATTGAAAATAATAAAAAAACAAAGAATAAAAACGAGAAGGTATGTCCAAACGTGTCTGATGGGGTAAATGCTGCCTTCAAGTGGAAGTTCTCAAGTCAAGTTTTCGTCTTGGGAAATTTGCTGTAACAGTAAATCTGGGAATACTGGCTGGGTATCTAACCTTCAGTCTGTTCTAGTAAACACCAAAGTATGTTTACTGCACAGCCTAAATTAGATAATTGTTTGATTAGATCATTCCTGGTCTCAGTTTAAACTTGGGTTTCAGATCATTTTAGTCTGACATAGTTTTTTTACTTTATTTGTTAACTGATAAAAAAAGATTTAACAGAAGAAGAGAGTCATTTATTTAAGAACTACCAAAGCACACATGCTTGCACAGAAACAATATCCATTTCAGAGGCTGAATAAAACAAACAAAAAAAATATTAGTAATTCTTTTCCCCAGGTTATTACCATAATCACGACTTCATTTGAAGGCACCAAAATCCTCTGTATACCAGCACGCCATGGATTGATTACAGTGACTGAATGTTAGATTCCAATATGACACAATTTTCTACTCATTTCACAAATGTGTAACATTTATAGCTTCATCAAAATTCATACAAAGAGCAATAATGTAAGAGAAGTGCATTTTGGGCCATTTGGGTTTACATGGAAGTTAGCAGTAAGTTAGCAGCAAGGCTAACTGTATCCAGCTTAGTTAATAAATCAAAGCCTCACAAGAGAAAAACATGCACAAACCTGCTCTCACAGTTTAGCAAATGTGGACCTCAGACCCTGGTTTGTAGTGAGCACAAAAACACAACTGTATCAAGTTATTTGGTGTTAGAAGAGTTTGTTCGCCTGAATCTGTGTGAAACCCACAATGAAGCAATCACAGCAGCAAAACAAAACAAAGACCAACTTCAGAGACTCTCTGTCTCTAAACATTGCTCGACTCTACAAGGCTAAAAAACACAAAACCTTCTAATGAACCTCCAACACGTCTGAGCAGAAGGAAAGATGGGACGATGAAAGCTGTTCTGATGTAAAAAAAACTTCAGAGGAAAAGACTTTGTGCTCCGAGCTATGGGTCAGTCCATGTGGTGCTACTAAGGGGTCTGGAAGAGTCCAACTTAAGATGGGAGGGGGGTGTTAAATACAAACTGAGACTGAATCTCTGCTCCTTCCTGCCTTCTTTGCCCCATTTTAAAAACCAAAAGCTGCTTCATCATGTTCAGAACTAAACCAACCATCACAGAGGAAATGCACAGAGAAGTGGTTTCATTGTTCATTATTATTACTATTGTTACTATTATCTGTGTGATAAATGCAATACAACAGTTATGTAAACAGGCAGTGAGTGATGCTGTATCTTATTTACAGTATGAAGATAATAATAACTTTTCTTTTCTTGTCATGGATTTGGTTTTTCCAGACATCCTCTCACTGCTTAAACCACCATCGCCCCGTTTACACCGCAGCTGGTTTCACAGTGGTTGCCAAACTGGTGATCTCAGATCTCCAGCTTCATATCAGAAACCTCATATCTTAAGAAAGATGCCTTTTTCAGAAACAGAGAAGAGGAAAGGCTGAATTCCTGCCACCTCATTCATTGTCCTTCATTCCTGCCAAACAGCAGAATTTGCTGATGTCGATTTTAAGACAAAAGGGGCTTCGGACAGTCTGTCACACAAAGAAAAATATAAACCACTCCTTGGAGATAAGAGGTTTCTCGGTACAAGCAGTTTTGCTGGAAAAGCTTCATAACGCCAGAGAAGAAGTAAAATAGAAAGAAACATGGAATTAATAGCATAGCACCAAATTACATTGTTGAACGTGTAAATGTCAAGTTGCAGGTTTTCCTCTGACCTCAGTGTCACTCATGTTCTGCAACCGCTGCCGGAAAATCTCGCCAGTGAAACCTCGGTGTAAAGGAGGCGAAAGCTGTGCCTCAGTGACCCCACCCTGGTGTTTTAGAGACAATAATAATGATTACAACTATTATAATACCAATATATATCTATAAATATATACTTTTTAGTACTTTGAGTTGATATACTTTTTAGTATTTTGCAAATACATGTCTCTGTATATAAAACAAAAGCCTCCTGTAATAAATGAGGAAAAATTTATTACTGAATCTGTTGTGATGGTTGTTTATTGTCAGAGTGAATGTTTCTTTAGTAGAGTCCTGCTTGTTTTCCACTTACAGCTTCTGACTGGCTGAACATACCCAACCCAGGTAATCAGTGGTGGTGGTGGTGGATGATAACTGGAAGAGTCTGGTGCCCATAATCTTTAAAGTATAACCTATAAGAGTGGAATTATTAGTCGTAATAAATGCATTTAAAACAACTGTAGTAAAAAGGAATAGATGGTTTGTGCTCGTAATGAAGGCAAAGGAAAACATTCTGTTTATTTTGTATCTCACAGTAATATTAGGGTCTAGTTTTTAATATAAACAGAATATTTGGTAAAGGACATTAAAAAAATAGGTGTAGGAAACCTTTACATAATGAATTATGATAATGAATAAGTCATTTCATTCATACAACAATAGCTTGATAATGAAACAAAAGTGAAAATAATCACGTTAATATGACCATAGCAGTAACATTCAGTGCAGTTAAGCCAAGAGCTTCGTTTGGCTTTTATTGTGATTATAGTTATAATTTCCTTAAACATTCAGGTGTCACAGATCATAACCTGCTGCTGCTGTTTGATGCAGACAAACTACCACAGACATCAGTCAGTTTCTGGTGAAGAGTCACTTTATGAGATTAAAAACATTAACTGTGGTTTGGTGAAGACAAACTGGTGACAACGAACAAGCAAAAAAGCACGATGCTAATAACGTTCAGCTAAATCCTGTGATGGCTTTTTACAATAAGAAACCAAATTAACACCCAGATTTACAACGTTGTTTCCTGTAACATGCAGAAATAAATAACAACGACTAATCATCATCAATGTAGAAACACTAAAGTAAAAGTACTGAAATATAAAGAGTAATTAATACGTCATTATGTATTAGTGATATTTGGTTTTAAGGACGTGGTGACATCCTTGTATTTTCAGATGTCACAGCAAACTGTGATGTTCCTGACCCCATGTGGTGACGTCGATCACAGAATCCTGTCTGTTTTTAATGCAGCGTCGTTGAAGGGACAAAAATCACAATATAGATTTCAGCAGATTCTCTGAATCTTTTGATGAGATCATGAAATGTAGACGATAAACCTCTGTCTATCTTTACCACTGAGATACTCTGATTCTTTTGTGAATAATTAGAGTTTTATGAGGTTTGCTAATCATTGCAGTCTGTTCTTAATGCAGATTTTACACAAAGTCCAAACTTTTAATTCTCCACAGTAACATGACATCTCATGATTATTATATTCAACAAACGCGACACTCACAAGCACAATATGGATGACTTTTTGAGAGAAAATGGTAGAATTCAGATTTAGATTTTTACTGATATTGAAAAACAAAGAGGTGACTGAGCTGTTTTATCTGCTTTTAAACTGGACTTTTAACCAGTTTATATAATGAATGCACACAATGATTTTCACATTTTGTGATTAACTCAAATATCCATTTAATATTTCTAAATATCAGATTGTTTGGGCCTGATACAAACATGTTTATAACGTTCTTCCCTTGTGGATTGTGATGGCGGCAGATGAGCAGAGCATCATGACTTGTTTTCTCTGACAGACTGACAGCAGGACAGCTGAACAGTGGCCACTACAGTGTCTTTCATGGCATGCTGAGTAGGATTAGGCCCTGCAGCAGATTGCTTTTCCACACCACCGTGCCTCTACATGCTCATCTGAATCCGTCTCTCCGCAGCTACATCCCAACGTCTCATGCTCGATGCGAGTTCGCCTCGATGCATCATGTTTGCTAACGCTGCCCACTTGTGTCATGCAGCTGAACTTGTGATGTAATGCTGTCTGATTGTGTGTGTGTGTGTGTCAGAACACACTGAGGATGACACTTGAAGCTGCTGCTGAAAACCCGTCTGTTGTGTTACTCTCTTCCTCTTCATCCACCTCTGTCTCGTCTGTATTTTCTTTTCCCACCTCCTCCTGCTCACTTAAAGGCAGTCTGGTGATATTCTGTATTTGTCTTGGTGTCAAAAAGTCCCATTTTAATCCAAATTGTATTCCTCTGTGCCGTAGCGCTCCACTGTCCATCACATCAGGGTTCGAATCACATTCACTGTGCTGCTACTACAAATTTGTTTGTTTGATCAAAACTGCAGTGAGCAGCTGTTTTAGGAAATTGCTGAGCAGTTTGCACACTCTATACCCTTCCTGGGTCTATAATCCTTCCTGGCCTCATGAGGTCTTCACCTGGAATGGTTTTCCAACTATCTTCTGAGAGGTGCCGAGTACATGTTTACTACTTTTCCTACACTCTCTGGTCCAACTCATCCCAAACCTTCTTAAATGGATTTAGAATGGATTTACATCAGGTGGTTGTTGAGACTCGGTCATCACGCTCCGTCTTGGACAAACAGCTCTTACATAACCTGGAGGTGTGTTTGGTCCCACTAAGTGGAAACCAGATTGCATGTTGCTGCGAAATGCTGTGGAAGCCATACTGGTTAACTGTGCTGTCACACTGGTTAGAACCAAAAATCAAACCTAAGAACAGTTTTCAGATTGGCTGACCTACATTTCTTTTCTTTTTACTCTTTGTTTTGGCCATAATATAGATTACTTCAGTAGTTGTAGAAGCACTAACGGTCTGTGAACTGAAAACCTTTCCAGGTCACTACATCATGAACCTGATGAGAAAATGACACGAATGTGCCAAAGCTAAAAGTAGCTACTTTGGACAATCCAAACACCACACTACACTACATTCATTCATATTTGTTCTGTCATAATTTCACAGTGTTCAGTAATAATGTACAATGTTGAAAATAATAACAATAAAGAAGAAGCAGGGAAGGAGAAGACATGTCCAAACCTTTGACTGACAGTGTGTTTGTGAGGCTTTTAGAGCTCAGAGCAATGAAAAGTCAGAAAAAGTTGACAGCTTGTTGCTGATCACATATGTGTATTAATATTGTGTTTTTTGGTATTTTCATGGGATTTGCTGACAGTGAGAAAATACAGGATATCACAAGACATTTCTTTATTCCTTTTATGAGATTTAATTTATTTTGTTGTAATGGTTTGATTTAAAATAAAAATCCTTCTCCCTGAACAGAAATGTGATTGAAGCTTAGCGATTCTGATTTTCATGAATATTATGATGTGTGATATCCTGATGATTGGAATTAAAAATTGTAGTATGCAACAAAAAAAAAATCACCAAATCCCCTGTTTTACTTCAAAATGTTCTGTTTATTGATCATTTCTCTTTAGAATGATTAAGTAACAGCTTCCTCTGCCGAAGCAATTCGTCCGAACACAGAAACACCCTCTCTGAACTGTCTTGTCGCCCTTGAGCAAGGCACTGGACTGAGAGAGAGAAAGACTTGTTTGCTTGGTTACGTAACCGCGTCTCTGAACGCACACACAGAGGGGGAGGAGCCAGTGCTCCTCGGCATATGTTAAACGAAGCTTCTCCATCTGTCTTCCTGCCAAAATCTGACTCTGCTCCCCGAAGATCACTTCACATTCTGAGATTCATATTTCTGACTCTGTCACGTGTGGATATTAAATCCCATTGAAGCATCTGTGCTGTTCATTTTCTCATTTTCTCAGTCCTGATCAACCGAGCGTTTCGTTTTTCCAAGTAAAATTACTTGTTTAAAAATCCACTCAAATAAAAGTAAACCGTAACTCACTAGAAATATACTTTGAGTACACGTTACTTTATTACTTTGAGCACTTTGGATTGTGTCCAAGTAAAAATAAAGACTTTTTTTAAACAGAACACAATGTTTGTGTTGCAAATTCAACTTTTAACAAAAAAAAAAAACTCAGTGGGATCCACTAACTGAGCTGTAACAAACACACACACACACACAGCCCTCCTGTGGGATTGTGTGTTACCTCCCAGTGGGGCTGCACTGAGCATGCCCAGAAGAACTGAAGGCTAAACAGAAGCAGATACACTGGCATCGTGTGTGTGTGTGTGTGTGTGTGTGTGTGTGTGTGTCCCTCCCTGTGGTGTCGTCAGCTTTTAAAACAATCTGACAGGTGTCAGCTTAGGTCAGGAGAGTGTGTGTCTGTTTATATTTGTATAAATGAGTGTGTCCATTAGAGAACTGCAGCCGCAGTAATCCAGTTATATTAAAATTGATTCATAATTTGCTGTTACTGAACAATGAAAATCATTTGTAGCCTGATTCCTTTATTTCAGCAGTGAATCTTTAGTTAACTGGTTGATATTTAATTCAGTCTTCTACATCTTTGGGTTTTGGCTGTGAAGTCAACAGGACATTTAAGACTCACTTCAGATATGGGACTAAAAATAAAAATGTGAAAATGTGTAGATTTATCCAGAATGATAATGTAAGTAACATCTTGTTCACCCACACCAGCCAGAACCACTATCAGTTAGCTGAAGAACCTGTCTAGGAGTTTCCTGGACATGTATTTTTCCTTCAGCTTCCTTAAGCAGTCGTCTCCATCTCACTCTGTTCTCTGTATCTTCCTCTGTCAGAACCTCCTCTGCTCCTCCATCCTCCACATTCTCCTCTGCACATGTCCAAACCATCTAAACTCTCTCACTTTATTTCTGAACCTGCACTGTTCCCTCTAATGTACTCATTACTAATCTTGTCCATCCTCACAACAAACATCTCAACATCCTCAACTTTGCAACTTCCAGCTCTGCCTCCTGTCTTTTTGTCAGTGTCACTGTCTCCAGTCCGTACAGCCCACAGGCAGTTTCACTTCTTTTCAGATGTAGGGTTGTAGAGACCTGCACATATGTCATGTGTCACCTCCACACAACAACACTGAGCCGTTGAGAACCTCTGGTTTTTCCCCATGTGTATCCTGCCCAGGTGCAATGTTTTTGTAATTTGTTTCAGAGCTTCTGTGGTTGTCAGTCAGAAGCAGAGTGTGAACCAGCTCAGGTTTACTTGCTGGCTGGTCTCAGTACTGTCCTTTAAACGTTTCCTTTCACAGATACACTTCTGTTACAGATCAGCTGACTCCTCTCCACCCACTCCACCCTGCCTGTGCTCTCTTCTTCACTTCTCTACCACGCTCACTGTTACTCTGTTGACCAGAGTAAATATTTAAATTCATTCCTTAAGGACTAAGTCTAGTTGCTACTGAACAGAACATTTAGGATAACTATGACCTGGAAGACTGAGAACCTTCACAGTAAACCACAACTACATTATTCCTGCACTTTGTGATTTTAGAACTTCAAGTAATATTAGTAGTGCTCACCCACTGAGTCCTAAAACTGGAAAATGGTTTAACAGTTTAGCATTTCTAAGTCCATAGTCCCAAAGTCACTGGGCTGTTTGAATGGCTTTTTCTTTAAATGCCTGAAAGGTCTGAAGTCAACACCAGGTCAAGAGATTTTATTTTTTATTTTACAACATAAACTTTGACACATGCTCAGAGGAAAGACTTTTGTAGATGAAGGAAGCATGTGTAGTTCTTTCATAGCCTTTTACTTATAGTAAAATCTGAAAGTCTTTTCTGATATTTATCTAGCGAGACATAAAACCCTGTGGAAAAAATGACTTTTTATGTGAGGGAACCAGAGTGATGGTAACTTCTGGGTTAGTTTAAATAAAGCTGGCACTCTATGTTCATGTTGAATCAAGGTACTGAAAGGTAACTAAAACCTGAATTGCATGGGTTGATATTGATTAGAGACATGTGGGAAAATAATTGTTTCTTTTTCTGTAATTGAACCTTTAATGATATGTTCAAAAAATAAATAGAAACTCTGAAATGATCTTTTTATCTCTTTGCTCCAATACAGTTTCATTCTGTAGTAATGTAATAGCTGGATACTTGAACTATTTTCTTACACTTTATTAATTCAGCAGACCTGTGTTATCATCCCACTGCAGTGATTTTATCAACATTTACTCTCTTTCAAGCTCTTATTTGGTCTCCACCAAGTCCTGAGAAAAATATCTGGCTCTAGAAACAAACAGAGGCTGTGAGTTTCATCGGAGCGCAGTGTTACCGTCGTCTTCTGTAGCTTTGTCACTAGAAGAAGCGTCTTTCACACTGTGGTTGACATTTTAGTAGTTTCAACAATCAGTCGACTGTTGGAGAAACTAAAGATTCATCCTGGTTTCTTCATCGTCCCGTTTGCTCTTCTTGTTCTGATTCATCTTTGTCTGACTTTGCCTCTCTCTGCTTGTTAGGATCAGAGCATGACAGCAGCCAACACTGCATCATGAACACACACACACACACACACACACACACACACACACACACGTATGTACAGTATTTGCAGGACACTTGCTGATGTCGCACTAAGGAGCGAGTGTGTAATGTCATTTGTTTCTCTGTTGGCTTAGTCATGAAACACTGAGACGCCAGCGAAGGTTTGTGTAGCTGTTTATTCTTTATTCTACACCGTGTTTAGATCCTGTCGCGTCCTCTGCCCCTCCACCCGCTTCATCTTTTGTAATAAGTGTTGGGGAGTCCCGTGGGATACACTGTGTGTGCGTTCTCCATCACCATGGCAGCAAGTGATGATGAGGTCCCGTGACAATAGATGGAGAAAGATGAGTGCGTTCCCGACCCTCAGCCTCTAGAAGGGCACATAACACACACACACACACACACACACACTCTTATTTCTGATTTTACATTATTACTCTCTAACTTGTCATCAGCTGTTTTTACATCAGTTACATTTTCTGGAAGTGTTTGTCCAGGTGAAGGTCTGAGCTTCTTCAATCTGCCAACAATAAACAATATAAAACATCATGGTTCCTCACAAGTAACTCACTGCAAGATACGTATGTTGAGCAGGAGCATCATCAATATTAATCATCAACATTCTTCATTTGACGAAAAAAGTGTAAAAATGGTCTTTTTGATATTTGTTTTTGTTTGTTCATCAATATTTGTATTTTGAAAAAGTTGCACATCTTTACAACATTTAGTGCCTAAACTAAAATTAACAACAGTGATGTTGATTGATTTTCTATCAGTTGACTAATCACTGAATCTTTTCACTTTGGGAAAAACTAAAATTAATTTGAAAATATTATAAAAGTTTTACACAAAACAATTTAAGCACACGTTTTCTGCCATTTTGTGGCTTTATTTAGATGTTTTTTCTATAGATCTCTGGTTCAGTTATAGTTTTGAATGTCACACACTGTCACTTTACTTCTAAACGTTTTCGCTGTGTGTAAATGAAAGTTAAAGCTGATGCGTGCTGGACACTGACGGCCTACTTCTCCCAAAAAAGGACAAAAAACTGCAAAAAAAAGACAAAAAGGAAAGAAAAGAGAGGAGTGAAAGAAGGAGAGGAGTTGAATGTCAAGCCCACACTAATTGTTTCTATTTTAGAGAGCAGAGCTGCTTTCAGACTGATTTAAGGAGAGTCGGTGTAAAAGTGACCTAAAAACAAAGCAGAGCCAGCTGACGCTCACTGATAACACACACACAGATAACATTCAACACACACTTTGTGACTAAACTAACTCAAACTGTGATTGCATTTGGTATTAATCATCCACATTTAAATTGTTGTCACTTCTTGATTAGAGCAAAATATCTAAATCGTTAATAAACACTCAGATAAGGAAGGACGAGATAAGCGCAAACAGAAGCTCTGTCAATAGCAAGACAGATGAGAAGAGAGCAGAGGAAAGAAGCGAAGAGGAGGATGAAGACGAGGAGGAAGAGCCAGAAGCAGAAGTGCCACACAGGCTGCTGGTGTTTCTGTGGAGTTGTGCTGCCTCCTGCAGGTGAAACTGCAAGAGAAGACGAGAGCAGTGAATCAAAACAAGCAGCTCTGGGTGATTTGGCTGACAATGCTCCTCTTTCCTTCCTCGGCTCTTAGCTGTGACAAAACAATCACTAAAACTTTACACAGAAACCAGGGTAACAGAAGCAGCCAACAGAAACTACAGATAGCTTTTATGATTTTTTGCCTGCATACACCACCACAACGGATTTAAAATAGGTGTGATCGAAGTTTTAGCTTTATTTTAAGAGGTTTCACAAAAATATGGTATTTAACGTTTCAGAATTACAGCTCAATGGTATTAGGGCAAAGGGACATAATTGTAAAAATAACCATCACAGTCGATGCCTACGACGTCTGGGACCCATAGACATCACCAGATTCTGAGGTTTGTTCCTGGAGAAGCTTTGCCAGCTCTTCACTGCAGCCTCCTTCAGCTGCTGCTTGTCTTGGGTCTTTCTGCTTCAGTTTTGTCTTCAGTAACTGAAAAGATTCTGTCGGGTTGAGATCAGGTGACTGACTTGGCCACTGAAGAATGCTCCATTTGTTCGCCTTCAATAAGTCTTGAGTTTCTTTCATAGTGTGTTTATGGTCATCATCCATCTGCACTGTGAATCAGTTTAGTAGCACTTGGCTGAATGTGAGCAGAGAGAATAGTCCTATACACCTCAGAGTTCATCTGCTGCTTCTGTCAGCAGACACATCATTAATAAACAGCAGTGAGCTGTTTCATTGACAGTCATACATGTCCAGACCATAACACTGCCTCCACCATGTCTGACAGATGATGCTGTAGCTTTGGATCATGAATTGTTCCTTTCCTTCTCCACACTTTTCTCTTCCATCGTTCTGGTTTCATCCGTCCAAAGAATCTGATCTTTTTAGATGTTTTCTGTTCTTAAAAGTCACCAGTGGTTTGCACCTTGTGATAAACCTCCTGTATTTATATTTATGAAGGCGTCTCCTGATTGTAGATTCTGACAAGGATACTTCTACCTGCTCCAGAGTATTATTGGCTTCTGTTGATGTTCCCCAAGGAAAACATTCTGGGATCCTCCACTTTAGTTCTCTTTGGGGATGTGACGTTGTTGAGCTCACCAGTGCTTTCTGTCTGTCTTTCTTTCTTTCTTTTTAATGTGGGAACGCCTCAGGTTTTTACTATCTCTCATAGATTCATGTTGTTTTTCAGCCTCCTTCACTTGCATTGAGTTTTCCTTGGATTTCACATTGGTAGCTGCCAAATACCAACTCAAGTCCAGACCTTTAATCTACTTCATTTGTCTCTTCAGTGATGAGGGAATGTGGGAGGACACAGTATAAGGAGGAAGAACGTCCTCCCTCCCTCTTCCCAGTGAATACACACTACATCTCAGCTCACTTGTGGAAACAATGAACTAACTAGCGAGTGCAAAACTGATGTGACCATGAAGCCTGGTGGTTTATTCTGGACCTGATGAAAAGCCTGTCTGGTTTCAAAACCTCTTTGTTGACTGTTCTACTGTATTAGATTACAAACCAGTGGTGGAAGCCACTTAAACAGTAAGTACAGAGAAAAACATGATACCTGCTGATCCAGTATCAGAATGAGGCATAATAGACGTGTATTTATATAAGAGAACAGGACGTGAAAGAACAATATGTTCTGAACGAAGCCTATCATTTGTTTGTGAAAGGCTGCAGGGCTACAAGTCTGTGTCTTTATGGCTCAAATAACGATTAAAGATTAAACACGTATAATGTCTTAAAAGCGCACAGCTCGGACCCGACTCCAACCTCTGTAACTGACGAGGAACCAGTTTAGAGTCGCCATCTTTGCTCAGTGTCTGAGTTTACTGTGGATGGAGGACACAGCTGAAGAGAAGGTGGGAAAAGTATGTGCATGAGAGAGGATGAGGAAGATGAGGAAGAGGTGAGTGTGCAGCTCATCTATTCCCGGGCCTCCACTGCCTCCTGCTGGATCACACAAGCGCTGCATAACAACAGGAGTGAGGTGTGAGACAGAACTCAGAAGACAGAAACTCATTTCTGCTTCCGGCTCAGATGCAGAACACATTCGATCTCGGTTTGTTCCTCGCACACACTCTGAGCCTCCTTCCTGCGGAGCAGATGTCCTGACAGTTGTCCTGCAGCTCTGCAGTGAACAGACGTCCAACAAACTCAACTTTATTTCTCTTATGCAACAGTAACCTGAGACATTTTAAAAGCCTTTAACGATCAACTGACTCGATAAAAGCTAAAAAATGTGACATTTCATTTAAAATTCACATTTACATTTACTTATAGTATCTTAAGTGTAAAAATCTATCAAATCTCTTAAGTTGACGGGTTGCAGCACCTGTAATGTAAAGTGGCTTATACTGAACGTAACCTGTAAACCAGAGCACTGACACAAACGTCCAGCAGTGCCCACAGAAAGTTTTCACTGTTTGAGGTTTGCAACATTTATTAAACAGTGTTTTGTTTTTTATTTGCACTGATCATCATAAAATGCGTTAAAACGTCCTCTCAAAGTGATTAAATCAGTTAAAAAGACAATAGAAAATCCTGGTTCCTGGTTCTGAACCAGTCGGTGCCAGTCTTCAGTAGAAACAGCAGCTGCTAAAGGTGGAGGCATCGTTTATTAAAACACTTTATTAAAAATAAAAGTAACTACAGCACAACAGAGAAACACCACCAGCATATATGACATTTTTTAGACTTGCTGACCCTAAATTCTTTATTTATCTGGGTCAGTAAAACGAGCTTCTGAGTTAAAACACACAGAATGTTGTAATGCACAGTTACACTATCAGTCCCACTGGGACCATCACTGAATCCTGCATTTTATTCTATATCCACTTTTTTAGTCACATTCATGTTCAGGATCTGGTCTCATTGTTGCTAAAGCAAAGACCAAAATACACAACAAGAAGAACATACGTCACAAACAGTTGCTGTATGTATACACAGCTTATAAACAGTGTATGAAACCATCTCATTAGAAAAGAGATAACACATGAAAAACAGAAATCACTGCAGTTATAATATGTGTTTGGTTATAAAATATATGTAGTAAATGTTTTCCTCATCAGCTAATATTGTTATATTATTGTCACCAGGGCATCACAGTAACAAAATGTAAAAACGTGTTAAAACGAAAGATGTAAGTTTATGTTTTCATAACAAGTCAGATTTTAATCACTGAGTCTGAGCAAAAGAGCCCAAAGTTGTGCATGTTGTGATTTTATAGCTTATATTTGATACAGACATGTTGCAAACACCAAGACGAATAAAGACCTTTTCAGTTCAGTGTGTCAGTGTGAACTGAACTGAGCCCGTTAGCACAGAAAACTGATCCGAAGACTAAATTAATGAAGATTAAACTAAAGATCTGTTAGTGATTCAGCCTCTTGTGTAAAGTAGAGACTCAAACTGAACCATGAGCATCTATCAGCATTAACGTCACAATAATAAATGATTTTACACTATTTTATGTTTCATTACATAATAAACAATAGACGTGTGCTGTGCATCATCTCCTGGTCTCCTAGTGTCAGTTTCTAAAACACACAGTGACATGGCTGTTATCATGTGTCCGGCTGTGTTACCATCACGGCCAAAGAGAGTTTCTATTAATGAAAAGGCATCAGAGGAAGCACTTGGGTTCTGCTTTCAGCTGGAGCTCGGTTCTGATACGACCCACTCCTCCATCTTCAGGGTGATCTACACCTTTTTTCTAAATAAACTTGTCCTGAAAGTGAACAGTCGGACCTGCAGAGGCACATGGGGTCCTGTTTTTGGCTTTTAGACTGTAACAAAAGCTTATCAAAACATATTCATGTCATGGATAAAGGTCTGTACGCTTCAGAGCCATCAGGTGCTCGATGTGTTCCGGTCCAGTCCAGGACTTGTGGACACTGGAACCTACACGGACTGTTGGTCAGATTCGGTTTATACACTTTCTGTGAGGTTCAGGGTGGAATCTAGAAACGTGGGCGAAAGCCGTTACTGCTCGTCCTCCTGCAGATAAACCTGAAATTACATATGATCAACATCAACATTACATATGATCAACATGACTGAGACCTTCACCACACACAGACACCTGATGGTGACTATAGCTTCCAGATTTCAGGCAGTTTGTCCAAATACTTTTGAGCCCCTAAGATCACAGAATTGAACATCACCAGTCCTGCACGGTTCATCCAACTGTTTCCATCACTAAAATTAAAGCCGACAGACGAAGTGATCTTACTTTTTGACAGAAGGCTCCAGGTTCATGTAGAAAACCCTCAGCCCCTGGTTCTGGTTCTGGTTCTGGTTCTGGTTCATCAGCAGGTTAACGGCTACTGGAAACACCAGGCTGCTGCTGCTCTGGTTCTGGTCACTGGAAAAGAGTGTTAGTTAGAAAATCATATTCTATTTGTAGTATAATTCAAGTTTACTTCTATAAACTACAAGTATATTTATAATTATACAAGTACAGTGTCATTGGTATACTTACTACAAGAAGAATACTTGTGAAATATACTTGAACTTTATTTAAGTATACTTAAAGAAATATAATTTTTATTATTACTTATTATTATACTTTTTGTACTTCTTGTGACTGAATTGGCCACTTTTTAGTTTATAAAAGTAAACTTGAAGTATACTACAAATATACTTTTATATATACTGTTAGTTTACAGGTGATGTAATAACTGTATACAGACACTAAAGTACTTTTTCCTCCTTCTTAGTCGATTAA
>OMLM01018799.1:24633-36561 GCA_900302695.1 Helostoma temminkii | reverse complement strand
CGATTAAAGTCACTTCTGAATATTTATTAATAGTTTTCATGCAGTACTTCCTACTGTGTTGATGTACTGAAGCACAGCTGTGTAATAGTACTTTAAACTCTAAAGTTACTGTTACTGTTACTAACAATTATACATTTTACTCACCAACCTATTTAAAGAGCAGACACAACATGTCATTATTAATTTATAACCTCAATACTTGTTTGTTTATAGAGTTAAACTACTATATTTCTATGTACTTGTCTGTACTTAAGTATAAGTACAATCATAGACTAAATATACAGTTAGACTTTTCTATATATTTGTCAGTTTACAGCAAGTATACTGAAATACAACAGTGTACTCTGACAAAAATTACTAAAAAAGTACACTAATAGTACATTGTTAGTATACTAATAGTAAACTATTGGTGTTCTTCATAAAGTTGTAATGTGATAACGCAGATGTTACCATTGTAATCTGATTACTGTGTAACTATTACTCGTGAACTCCTTCAGGTTTTGAGTCTTACTCTGCAGGAAGGTGGCGCAGACCGAGGCCGCAGGAAGCAGCTGACACGTCGTCTTCACAGAGCATCATTCTGAGCCTCGCACCATCAGACCTGCAGCAGAGCCACAGCGTGAAACACGACACACCACTGTGGTTCAGATTAATCTGGATTAAAAACATGTTTAAGAGGAAGAAGAAGATGTACTGAGGCTCCACGTGGTGCAGACACATCCAGTTACTACACTGTAGAAAAACACTGTAGAAAACACTGTAGAAAACACTGTAGAAAAACACTGTAGTTGTGCCACAGCTCCAGGTTTTTAATCAGATGAACTGGATTCTGCTTTTCACTCTTCACACAATCAGCCCCTGAAACTCCAGACAGAGCTGCTTGTTTCTCTTTCACCTTCATCCTCTGCATCACCACCGTACAGACTCGTCTTCATCCTCATTAATTACCTTTTTATAACAAGTTAATCTGCCGTTTAATCCTGTAATAATCTCATCTATTATGCTTTAAAGAAGGTGAATATTCACACACACTTAGTTTTATATTCATTGTATATATTTATACTTTATATTTTAACAACAACAGTTGTAAAACGAGAGAAAAACTCACATACAGATTAAGTGATGTTTGGTCTCTGCAGCACTGAACTGTTGACTTTTTTCACGTGTTTATTCTTTTATATTAAATTTTATATTATTTTGACTTTGTTTTTTTTTCTCTTTAGATCCCATAAATGTGTTTTCTTACTTTATATACAATGACAAAGTAACTAAGTGCATTTCCACAGATATATCATTGATAGTTTACTGACTTCACTACACTTATAAATATTCTAGTATTTCCAGTATAAATTACTCTGAGGTTATGAACCATAACTAACTTTAGAAACAGCAGTAGTCCCTCCCTTTCTCGCTCCCTCCTCATGTTTCAGACGTTTATTTTGCTGAACGTCACCAAAAAGCAAAACAAAAGAGTCACGTTAACATAATAAATGACTTTTATCCAACAGGAGTTTGTTCTTCCTCGTTCCTCAGCCGTTAATCATCTCTAGAGTTTCAGGATCAGGATTTAATCAGCTGCTATAACATGCAGATTTAATACTTTTTATACTTCAAGTACACATTTTGCAGATAATACTTTTCCACCTGCCGAACGTCACTGAAGCTTCATGTGTCACTATTTCAGATCTAGATTTAAACTCTTAGATCTTAACGTAGACACAGAACAAGATGTTAAACTTTTCCTTCCCAGTTTATCTTTCTGAACTAATCTGAACTAATCTGAACTAATCACCAACTTGTCCATGAGTCCAGAAAAATCACTGGATGTAGCTTCACTGCTCGGCCTCTAATCTGATAGTTCGATTAAACAACTCTGTGGTGTTTCACGTTAGCATTCACTGACCACACGTCTCCTAGGAAGTACATTTATACACGTGAGAACTTTAACTCACTAGTTCACTGTGTCAGAAGGTCGATGATACAGATGCTTCAGAAAACATCTTCCCTGTGGATTCAAACGAGCCCATTCACAACATCTCAGCTCATTGAGGGTTTTAAGCGTTTGCTAATGCACAGTTCTCTCAAGGTTCTGCCACAGCTTTTCTACTGGGTTGAGGTTTGGACTTTGATTCTTTCTGATTTACTGATGTGTTTTAAATTATTGTCCTGTTTCATTTGCACCAGGTTGTGAAACCATCTGTTGGGCTCACACATGTTCCTCACACAGCACTGGGCACTGAGGCCAAACATTAAACATAATACATAAAGAAATGTGATCTCCTAGTTGCACATCTGTGAGTTGCTCTACTTTCTTGTTAGGAACCAGTTTTGCCACTTCTTGTTACGCACTGATCACATTCACCTCACAACACAGCTGACAAAATATTTATAATAGGAAATACATGATATATAAATTCAGTGGATATTATGAAGCAGCGGTTTTAATTCCTCACAAATGTGCAATGAGCTCAACATAAAGTGAAACGGTCCCAGAGATGTTTCACAGTGTAAAGTTTTTACTTTCTGAGCGAGACCAGGATCACATGAAGCTCTCAACATCTGAACAGAACATGTCGCAGACTGGATCTCTTACCTTGTGCTGTAGTTTGGACCTCTGCTTCTCCTCAGGCATCGCAAAGTGAAATCACAACTGTCTCGTCTGCGTTTTACTGCTTCAGCCCGACTGCAGAAAAACTGGTTCTGTGCTATGTCAGAAGTTTGAGCGTTTGCCAGATTAATCTGATCTGAAGCCACTTTACACAGACGGAAGAATTTCAGCCACTGGAGAGCAGCCAAGTTCACAACACTGATTAACTGCACTAATAAAAGGTCACTTTCCATTCACCACCTCAGCCTGAACACAAGGAGACAATGCGTCACAGTATTATATCTAATTATGACATCAGTGATTTATATACAGGCAGCAACGTTTTAACAAAATGGGCTATAAGACAAGAGACACGTAACACAGTGTGTGTAGTGTAGTGTAGTGTAGTGTGTACAGTGTAGTGTAGTGTAGTGTGAACAGTGTAGTGTAGTGTAGTGTGAACAGTGTAGTGTAGTGTAGTGTGAACAGTGTGAACCGTCAGGATCAGAATCAGAACAAATCTTAAATGTTAAGGCTTCAGATGAACAGTTATTAATGACAGTTCAGTGTAAACTGTCTGGACCATAAGTGGAGGTGAGGGCACGGTCGTACTTCATTCATTGACCCAGATATGATCAGTTCTGACACTGACTGTGTTCTGATCCAGTGACAGTCTATGTCTCAGCCTCTTCACCACATTAACATCTGTATCTGCAGCTGTATGTGGACACAGCTGTGCACATCTGAACCTAAATGGATCCAGTTTATATTTCTGTGTGCAGAACTATATTTATGATCAAGGTCTGACAGTTTTAGAACTGGAGGACTGGGTCGGCGTTTGGGTCGGCTGCCACGGCAACAGCGGAGGAGCAGAGTGAAGGTCAGAACCACAGCTCCCAGTAAGTCCAGTACAGTCACATTGCAACAGGAGACAGAAAACAAGTTTTCACTGACTTAACCCTTTAAGTTCTGGTAATAATACACCAGCAGTTATTAGCTGGTTATATTTTAAGAATCTGAAAGTGAAAACTAACTACAGCTGTCAAATAAATGTAGCAGAGTAATAGTAACATGACAGAGAAATACTCAAGTACCAGTACCTCAAAGTTGTTCTTCAGTACACATGTAGTAATGTGTAAATGTTCCACTGGTACAGAAAGATCCAATGAAGGAAGAAATGTAGAAATGTACCTGCAGACTTACAGGATGGATTCTGACTCAGACATGTGTTTCCACATGCAGCCATGCTAAGTTTGAGCTGGAGGTGTTGACAGTGGAACAGAAAGGCTCACTGATTAGTTTTTCCTGAGGGTTAAATGTTACGAATGTTCCGTTAACAGAAGGAAACATCTTCTGTATCCGGTGACCCAAACGTTCAGTGAGCAAAGTGAAAAGGTAGATGGCAGGCAGACACTCGTTCGCTTACATTTTGGGTAGAAAACATCTTTTTTTGGGTTTGCAGACACTGTGGTGTTCAGCTGTGAACCTGGATACTCAGTTTATGCTGTATTTGATATTAACATCTTACCAATCCCACTGGAGAAAAGCTTGTGAACAGGCAGCCGCATTTAAAGCTCCAACTGTTTATGATTCAGTGTCTTCAACTTGTGGCCAGGAATCAGAGTCGAACCGCCAACTCTGGGGTTCGCAGACAAACCGTGCTACCAGCTGATCCAGAGGCGTCCACAGCTGTTGTGACCTCAGATCACATGAGGACAAAGATGTCTGGAGGCAAATCCTGTTCAACAAGAACAGAAAACTGCTTTTCCTGGTAAAGATAGTAAATAATTTTATAAAATCTTTAAAAGCATTGACATTACATTTGCTTTGACATTGACATTCTGCACCTCTGGAAAAGAAACCAGCTGGAATGTGACCGAACAACCTGAAGTCATGACAGAGTCGATACGAGGCTCTGCTTGTGCGTCAACACGTCAAGTTCAGTGAAGTGAAACATTTAAGTTTTAGTACATTCAGCACTTTAACCTTCACTTTTACATCCCAATACGCTTCGACTACAGCGAACTGCAGGAAGACAGGGATGTTTTCCATCCACTCATTTATTCAGGACAGCTCATAACTATCAATACATTAATGAGTCTCGAGTGTCGCGACGCTTCTGCAGGATCGCAGGACGTTGGGTCATTGCTCTGAACCATCTGCTTTTCTGACTCCTGTGTTCTCAGCAAAGATTTAAACGTTTGATTGGTTGTTTTTTTTACAGGTCAGAGTGAAGTTGGAGTGATGCAACTTTGACGTGTCAAACCGTCACGCATCAGTCAGCTTTATTTATACAGCCATAGTTCACAACAAAAGTCAGATCAGGTATCATTTGAATTTGGCAAAGCCTTCGATTTCAGAGCTGTGGGCGAGGAAAGAAAGAGACTGCACACGGAAGCAGCCGAGATTAGTTTCTTCCAGAAGGTTTGGACGTCCAGAGGAAGCTGGAAGTTGTCGAGGAGGTTTGAGCATCTTGTTACTCGCAGTTTATAATACAGTCACACTGCAGCTTCAGGGTCTCGTGTTTATTCTTTCTATCATTACAGTTTGAACAAGATCCATATGTTTTCTTCAGTTTAATGTCATTTGCTTTGCTGCATTTGTCATATTTTCCTTTCATCTTATAACGTCTCTGTATGAAGTGATTTAAAATGTTTAAAAATATATATTAAAAAATAACTTGCAGATGAGCTTCACTAAATCATGTCTTTAAAGCCAAAGAACAAAAACCAGAAAATACTGATTAAGTTTTACTGAATTTTAATGTTTTTGTTTCTATTTGCAGCTTTGATGCTTAAATTTAAAAATAAAATAAAATGAATCACCTCCAGCTGAAATGTATCTGAAAAGCAACACAAAGAGGAGCCTAAAGCAAATCGTCAAAGTTTATTTTCCTGCACATTTAAAAGCAGACAAAAGTAAAAGCCTATCTATGAATGACAGCCCCCATCATTTATCAAAACAAACAGAAACCTGCTGTGTGGATGCTGCAGCCTCAGTCTGCTCCGTTTATCTGACTCCACAGAATCTCAGCTGCAGTTCACATCCAAACTGAGATCAGTCACAAACCACAGAGCTACAAACCGACATTCAAGCCCGTGGAGAAAGTCAGTGACGCCCACTAGTGGTAAATATATAGAAACACAGTTTACACCCCTCAGCCTGTCACGCAAATAAATTAGCTTGGTAATTTTGCTCATGTCATCATCATCATCCATCAGCCAATATTTACACCAGTGCTTCTGCCAGTTCAACATCATCACAAAAGAAAAACAAAAAGATTCAAATTTTCAGTTTGGTAAATAATTTTTCTGATTTCTAACAAACTGCTTGAGGAGTAAAGAGAAGTAAACAAACAGGAGTAAAAAAATAACGTGTGGCGGGTCTCACAGACTCAAACCGTTCAACAGTCACCGGTCGTGTCCACGATGAGACACGGATCCTCTGGGAACTCTGGACTCGCTCTTATCTCACGTTCACAAATCTGAGGCTTCACAGCTACAAGTCTGAGCGCTCAGCTGGAATTCATGACTCAAACACTGATGAACCCTGGGCTTTTTTTTTCTTCCTTTTTTAGACGATGTCGATGCAGTAACTTATTAACCCTTTCATTATTTATTTAGTCTCAGAGGACAAAGAAAACCTGTGAGTCCTCTGGTGTGATGAGTCAGACTGACGCATGTTTATTTTCCTTATTTCTAAAAGTGAAGTTGAACGTGCATCATTGTGCATCACTGCAGTACCAAGCAGTACTGTGGCCTGCAAAACAATGAGCGTGACGAGCGTCCGTGTTCTCGTGAGCTCGAATTAAACGACATGAGATTCATGACGTTCTGGAAATGTCTAAATGTAAAAGTGTGTGTGAGCGTCAGGAGTGTGGACGTGAGAAACTGATCGGGATCTGTGAGGAGAAACGAGCACAGGAAAACCAGGAGAGAAAGGAAGCAGCTGGAGAAGAGTCCAAAGTGTCCACACAGAATCTACCGACGCAAAAATACACAAAAACAAAAACTGCATCTGTGACTGTGACTCTACCAAACACCAGAGCAGGGCTCAGTAAAACCACTCGTTTAGTTAATCACCTACGATTCAGAAAACCTCCAGAATAATTCAAAACGTTAGTAGATTATAAAACCTGTTGGATGAACTAATGGTTTGAGTCCTGCAGCAGAGCGGGAGGTAATGAATGATCATATCAGCAGGTAACTAACAGAAAAAGACCTTTTACACCCAACACCTGATCCTCCATGAACCTTTTAACTTCTCCCTCGTGTGGCAGCTTCAGAAAACAGTAATCGTTAAACAGAAAGTGTGTGTGTGTGTGTGTGTGTGCAGTCAACAGTCTTTAAGCTGAAAGTAGAGAGCCAGCCATCGCTGTGCTTGGCACTGGTTAAAGTTCCTCAGGAGAGAGGACAGAGGCGGCTCCACGCCGCAGTCGCTCCTCCTCCTCCGGTTACGTAGAAGGTGGGTGAAGGTTTGTCGCTGAGGTGTCAGGAGCCCGTCACTCGTCTGAGCCGGCCGAGCGCTTCTGGTTCCTCTTGCGGGGAGATCTTCTCGGTGACGCCTTGTCTGCAGGAAAAACAAAAACAAAGAGTAAAGCACAGTGATGGTGAGTCTGGAAAGAGGTTAAATATATAAACGTCCGGAGGTTTGTGACTTTGCTAAAATGGAAAACTACAGTGTTTCCAGAGATTAGTGTCATTAAACCATTTATTAATGTACTGCTGGTTATGTGAGCTGTAAACTACTCTGATATATCAGCTCATGCAGGTGTATTTGGATGTTTGGTTGATAGGAAACAAAACTCAGACCAGAAAGACCGAACTGTGTTCGAGGTTCAGAGACGATCGTTTTATGATTTTCATGTTTTAATCCGTTTTAATCTGAACAACCATTTTCCAAAGCTTTTCAGCGAGGCTAGTGCTGAAGGTCGGTTATGTTTGGGCAGTGTCCCCGCGGGAAGACGTCCACAAACTGTCCAATCAGAGCAGAGTAGTATGGAGGGCGGGGCTTAAAGACTTAAAGGGGACTAGGGATGGTACGACTTTAATCCTGACTTCATGTCTCTGAACCAGCTAATATAAAACACGTGGGTGACGCACTGAGAATACACACACTAACAAAGCCGTTCCAGACACACACACACACACACACACACACAGCAACACGACGTGAAGCAGGCCTCACCTCTGCGACTCTGCACTGAAGACGCAGGAGAAGCGAGGACAGCGAGGAAGCAGAGGGGAAAAAGAAAAGAGTGAGTGATCCTCATGCACAGTGTTAAAGTTCATTCAGAAACAGGTGAGGCAGGAAGAAAACACAGACACCTGCACATAACCATCAGCTGATTCTGTGAGGATAAACAGACACTGTGAGTGACTGGGATTCGCTTTTTAATACATGAAACTAACGAGAAATCTAATCTAACGATGCAGGTTGTGGACGTGTTGTGTCTCCTGTCGTTTTTATCTTCGGGCATGTTAGTTCAGCCAGAAGTGAACCATGATGCTACATGCTATCACCGCACAAACACATGAAAATGTTTCCACCCCGAGTGTTATATGTCAGAAGAGTCCGAACTGAGGTCAGTGAAACTGTTCACACAACATGCTAACACTTGTACATCATACAATAAACACTAAATAAATGTTTGGACATTTAATAATTTACAGGCTCTGAAATTGTCTGAATAAATAAAAGTTAAATTGTACTTTAATATTCAGGCTCAGTCATGTATATGATGTGTGAAACCAGCAGCTGCTCCTCCTGTGAGGAGGTGCGATGCGTAGACACACTGTGCACACAAACAGCAGGCGCAGCAGCTGTGAAAGGTGAGCGGAGGATACGCACTGATCTGGTTGAGCGTCTCCTGAGGGATCCAGCTCAGGTCCACGTCGTTGTGGCTCGAAGTTCCCATTTCCACCTTCTGAGCCGGACGCCTCCTCTGCACACAGTCACACACGGAGTAAGAAGAAGAGCGTAACACACTTCCATCGCTCAGACATGGTTCTTCATCATTTGGCCGTCAAACATTGTGACAATAACCAGAAACACATCAGCTTCAAGTGATTTACACTAAAAATGACAGTATCACTGCACCTTTCTGGACTCCAGCAGCTGGTGAAGGCCGACGACGACGAGCAGCCCGAGTCCCGACAGGAAGACGTACATGAAGATCCTGAGAGACGACGAGGAGGAAGAGATGGGGAAGGTGGGAAAACAACGGGGAGACAAAGAAGTGAAGAAAATTCAAACGGAGCAGCCACAGAGCAGGAAACAAGGTAAAAATAAACAGAAGCCAAGACTCACGTCTCTCCGTCCAGTCCGTCCTCCTTCTCAGTGATGGTGACCGTCTGGTTGAAAACTGCGTCCTGGAAAACGTTTCCCTGAAGAGGAAGAGGAAGAGGAAGACGAGAGGAGGAAACAAGGAGAGGAAGTGAATGAGCCGCGTCCAACAAAGACTAAAAACACAGGAAAGAATCCAAGAACATCATAGTAGTAGTAGTAGTAATAATAATAATAATAATAATAATAATAATAATAATAACCATAATAATAACAACAACAACAACAACAACAACTCTGAATTGCTAATGCAGAGCAATCGTGCTGCTGCAGTAACATTTATTGTGGCTTCTGAACCTTTTTTTTTATAACCTGATCTAAATACACATTAAATGTTAAACGATTGTTGGTTCAGTCTGCACAGGAATGTGACAGACGACACCAGTGAGAGCCCAACACTCCCTCCTTACACTGCCGTCCTTGTAGTTGAGGTTGATGACGAGGCCGAACGGCCGCCCTCCCATGGGCTCTGCGGGGATGAAGGAGTACTCGAAGGTGGCCTGTCTGCCTGGAGGAACCTCAGTACCGAGCTGCAGTGCCGTAAAGTTCTGGATGAAGAACTGGTAATCCTGACAAAGACAAACAGTCGCGTTAGAGATGCTGCACAGAACTGATCTGAACCCTGAGAGGAGCCTTTTTATTTTTTTACCTGTGGGTAACGGAAGGAGGCATCCAGAGACTCCACTACGAAGCTCTCAGACCCCTTGTTGGTGAAGCCGAGCAGGAACTTGACAATGTTGTTGGCTGGGAAGTCTGAAGGGAAACGAGGACACGATCAAACATGTAGAAATCACACTGGGTCAGGAAACGTCACACACACACAAGTCAGAACAGACACTCACCATCTCCTTTGACGAACAGGATGGTGGTGTCAGCGTTCGGAGAAGCCTTCACCTCCCCGACCAAAGCTTCTTCTTCATCTTCTTTCTCTTCCGTCTAAACATGGAACACATGCAGGTTTAGTTTTCCTCCAGTATCCACACAAGCTTTATTTCCCTTCCCTGCCTTTGACCAAAGGTTATTAATCAACTGTCACTGCAGGTTAAGGTGATGCACTGAGGTGTTTTAGCTTACGACACAAAGCAGAAACATCAAAAGCTCAAACTGACGAAGCTGAAACCAGCTGATTGATGATTACAACCAACTGTCTATTTGTCCACCAATCAATTTATGATCCAATCAGCTCAGATGTTGTGCAACGAAGACGATGACAATGTTCAAGCTTCACAAATGTGAATCTTTGAGTAATTAAGAAAAAAAAGGTAGATGCAGGAATATTAATATAAATATTAATAAAAATAGAAATGTTAACATAACTTAGCAAAGACAACACGGTGTAGTCACTCACCAGTTCTGCATTGTCGTCGTCTTCTACTTCTGCCTCATCGTCCTCATCTTCAGCCGTCACATCATCCACAACATCTTCGTCCACAGCCTCAGCCTCCTCATCCTCCGTCAGGTCCTGGGCGCTCACCACTGGCCCTGACAACCATCAAGATGAGTGGAACAAAGTAATAATTAACTTCTACAGAGGAGGGATGTTCGTGCATTAAAGAAACACAAGCTGCCTCAGTTTGGACCAGTTACTTTTTATTTAGACTAATTAACAGTAATTCAGAACAAACCAAAGCTCAGGGGAACTTGTTTGTTGAGCCAAGTATGTTGCACATCTCGTCATCATTTTCAAATCTTTCTGCATTTGTCCCATGATCATTTATTTCCCACTAATATCCATTCAGATTTCGTTCCTTCAACCTGCTTCACACACAGTTTATGCTAAGCTAACACAGCTACAGCTAATTCCAGTTAGCTTAAAGCAGCTTTTATGGGCTAGTGCTGACTGAAGTCGGTGTTATAAAAAGAAGAATTAAGAGTTAAACTTCATTAAAACAAGTCAAACTTTGTTAAAGGTCCAGAAAGCTGCTGGCGTTGATAGAGTTAGCTTCCCGGCTAGCATGCAGGCAGTAAGGACACGTCAGTCTAAGCAGCGGGGCAAACTGCATGCATCAGGCTAACATGCATTACTGAATTTAAACAACCAGCACAGATACGCTGCACACAAATGCTTTTATAAAAACCAGACTTCATGAAGAAACCCTTTGTTTTAAACACTTTCAGCTAGCACATGTCAAATGGAGAACGGCCTTCCTCTTTTTTTAAGCAGCTAACTAGCTGGCTAGTTAGTTAGCCGAGGAGCTAACACTAGCATGTGAAAGCTTTTTAACTACTAAAACACATTCCTTTAACGTGTCGCCATCAGGGACCGTATCACAAACTCACCTTTGATGAGGATGGTCACTGGGAAAGCCAACAGCAGCAGAAGCAACAGTTTAGGTAGAAATTTCATCATTTTGAAGTTGAAATCAGGTCGTCCTCATTCAGTGCCTGTCAGACGGTCCGAGGCTAGGCGCTACAACCGAGGCGCTTCCGCTGCTATTACTAGGACGCATGCGCAAAAGCCAAATCACGCTAGGTGTTATGGGATGGACTGTAACCATTTGAAATGCGTCTCTGCGGTTAGTGTGATTATAGTTAGGCGTGGTAGAGCTGACTAGTTGCGGCCTTGATAGGCTTTAGATGAGGTTGACCACCGCAGGAAATGACTGTCTGCGGTCAGAGATTAATGTGTGTTGTTAAGGTGAATAGAAATACAAATCAGTGACAGAATTCGACAAAACACCGGAAGCGTATAAAAGTCGTAAAATAAAATAAAATAATTTATGTCATGCTTGACATTTAAATGTCCCTTAATTAACTTCTTACTTTTGGTTTTACTCAAAACGGACACTCACCAAAAAAAGCCGTTAGAGTTCCTATGCTGATTTTCAAAATAAAGGACTGGAATTGACACTAGCCAGTTAACTGTTTAGCTTGTTAGGCTACTACACAAACTACAGCATCTTCGCAGCTTTTAAAATGTTTTCTGATCTGCCTTTGTATATGTTTATGTCTATTAATTATTTGCATTGTCAGACCAGAAAACTTTTTTTTTTTTC
>OMLM01018799.1:0-17014 GCA_900302695.1 Helostoma temminkii | reverse complement strand
ACTTACACACACACACACACACACACACACACACACACACACAGTCCTCCATGCCAGTGGGGGTCAGTCTGAGTGCAGCAGTCCCACCCACGGTGCCACGTCACTCAGGTTAGCTCCTTCCACAGCTCAGGGTGAGACACCGCAGCCGGACCGCTACCATAGAGACCGAGTCCTGCGTCCTCCGGACACGCCTGTACTCAGGTGTGTCCAGCTCGGTGCAGCTGCGGCCCCTGATGTCCCGCAGCCCGCGCTGGTACTTCACCTGTTTAAAGACACATTCTATTAATCTGAGAAGTAAAGGTATAATCTGTGTGTGTGTGTGTGTGTGTGTGTGCGTCTTGCCGAGCTGATGTTCTCCTGGTTCTGTCGGACTCTCTCCAGTTCTGGAGTCACTCCAACACTTGTGGCCTTCACCGCGCTCTGTTTGTACTTGACCTGGAATCAAATCACAAGATCATTTTATTTTGAAGTTCATCCCTGCTTCTCAGACTTCACACTGGACTTTCCGGAACCAAGAGCTCAGACCCATCAATCAGCTGGTTCCGGCTCCGCCCACTGCCACAGTTTGGGCCATAATGATAGTGACAGTTCACAGTCACAGTAGTGCAACAACTTCACACAGTAAAAGCCTCCCTACATTATTGGCAGGCTTTTAATGTGAAACATCTACAGGAAGCTGGGAAACACAAACTGATCTCATGTTTTAAAACAGCTTCTGTTTCTTTCTGCAGGACACATGAACGCTGTTATTTAAAAAGTGATCAAGACATCCACATTTCACTGTGTGTTTAGCTTTGTGTGTGTGTGTGTGTGTGTGTGTGTGTGTCCTCACTGAGCTGATGTTCTCCTGGTTGCGTCGCACTCGCTCCATCTCAGGTGTGTCCATGACGGCGGTGCCCCGGCCGACCTCCTCTCTGTACTGGACCTGAGCACAGTCAACACAGAGCTGACAGCTTTAAAGGAGCAGTACGCCTGGTTTTTACCAGCTCAGTATTTACCACACACACAGGTCTTTTACTGTGAAGATCTTCTTCACGACACGTGTTGTTTACGCGATAATTAAATGGCAACGTACGTCACTGATCTTCTTGGCGTTCTCTCTGGCGAGGACGATCTCCGGCGTCTCTGCGACCGAGGACATCAGGCCTCGCATCAGCTTGGAGTCCCAGCAGTAACGCAGCTGGAGGGCGACAGAGAGTCGCGGTCAGTGCAGACACTGACTGAAATGTGTTCTCACATCAGAGGAAATAGTCGTTGGAGGAGGACAAAGAGTTCACAGCAGAAATCAGAAACAATGTTTATACCTCAGCTTCATGAAGGATGTTTGCGTTCACAGGTGCAGCTCACCTGAGCAAAGTCATTAAAATAAACACTTGACATAGACGAGACACAGAAGATATGTGTGAATGGGGACATTACAATGGTCAAATCACCGTTTACTTCACTTTTCCACTGTTTCTGCTCTTCACTGAAAGTCAGAGTAGGAGGACTCGTGAGTAACTTTACTTATTAAAGTCAAAATAAAGATGTGTCTGCTCACAGAGCTGATGTGTCTCTGGTTGGCTCTGACTCGCTCCATCTCTGGGGTTTCGAACACCAGGCTGTAGCTTCCCTTCAGGCGCTCCGCCTCGTCCTTATACCTCTTCTGCAGAGAGAAAGAGGCCGGTCAGAGGTTCCTCTGGAGGTTCTTTGGTTTCTCAGCGTTTGGTTTTTGGACACAGACCTGACTGTAGACGTCTTTGAGGTAGGAGGCGTGCAGCAGCTCAGGAGTGTCGGTTAGCGTCCCGTACGAGTTTTCTCTGAGCTGCTCCGTCTGCTTATAGGACCTCTGTGTTACACACACACACACACACACACATCACGTGACTGCAGGTGGTTGTTGTTGATGCGTTAAAACACACAACAGGCAGCTACAGCGAACCAAACTCTGCAGACAATCATTTAATAACCTAGAATATTAAGATGGCACCTTCAGGTTCTTTTTATTTCTCTACATCTACAGGATGAGATCAAGAGGACACACTACCTGGCTCTGGATCTCGGAGGCTCTCTTGGCTCGCTGTATCTCCAGGACGTCGGCGCTCAGCTCCATGCCTTTGCCGACGATCTCCCTCTCCAGATCTTTGCGATACTCCTTCTGTGGACAGAACAGCAAACGGCACGCGATGACACTCACTCAGAGCCGCATCACCTGTGAGTTTCCCATGGGTGTGTCGTACCTGGTTCAGGATCTGATTGGCCCTTTTAACCCTCAGCAGCTCGGGTGTTTCCTCCAGTCCAAGCCCAGACAAGCCCCGCCCTCTCACCTCCTGCTCCAGATCCTTTCTGTACTCCTTCTACAGAGAGGTGAACATGTGGTGGGATCAACTGATGGATGACTGTGACCGTGAGGACAGAACATAAAGACTGGCAGGTTACTGTTACCTCGCTCAGCAGACTGCCAGCATGACGTGCTGTCAGGTATCCAGGGGTCTGGTCTACATCCACCAAGGCTTTGCCCTTCATCTGCTCCTCGTAGTCCCTCCGATACTCCCTCTGACAGAGACACACACCATTATTTTATTTAGTCATTGTTCTGCTGTTTTATCTCTGTGGTTATTAAATACACATCAGTGAGTCACTGGTCTCTGGAACTGGAAGAAGAAAACCAGTTTCCTTCTGTGTGTTTGCTGGAACGGCCTCAGTTCTGCTTCTCTGCTGCCTCCAGCCACCAGATGTCCCTGTCGCGCTTCATCCAGCTCAGCCAAAGCCTCCTCACCAGTGGCTCCTTAACCGATCACCAACCCAGTTTACCGCAGCTCTTTTCCAGATTGTGACAGACCCTCAGGTTCACATGCTGGTTGTGGATCTTTCACTACCTCAGCTGACTTTTCTGACTCTTTTTCCTGCCTCCTTAGACTTAATAAACCTGTTGTGTTTTCTGCCTGGTTGTTACGACGTCTTTAGAATAAAGATTTAGGATTTATGTCTTCGAGCTCAGGCTTTGGACTGAAAAAACAAACAAATCTGAACGTCAGATTGTTCTCTGCATGACACCTGCTGCGTACTGGACTTTTTACCTCGCTCTGCATCTTCTGCGCTTCTTTGGACACTTTGTACACCTGAGTGTCTCCGAACTCCATCTGACAGCGACCTTTGCTCTTCTCGTACTCCTCCCTGTACTTCACCTGAAACGACAAGCGACGTCACTGAAGCCGCTCACCAGGATGTGGAGCACGAGGACATGACAGAGTGACTGACCTGGCTGTGCAGCACTGCGTTCTCCCTGTGGTGGAGCTGCTCAGCCGTGTCCACAGCTACGTGATAGTGAGCCTTCGTCTGCTCGTACTTCTTCTTATACTCCACCTGATCACACACACACACACACACACACACGTTACTACAGTGCCTTCCCACGTACTCTAACTCTAATTCAGCTATGCATGTCTGCATATGCACTGAAAACTGCAGGAGTATTCTCAGTAGTACAAGTACTACTGGCTAGGAAGTACTTCTAGACATGTAGTGTGTTAGCAGTACACATGGTGGCCTGTGAAAACACTTAACGCCGTACGTTGCTCTGCAGCTTGCTGGCGTGCAGGGCGTGCTCCAGCTGCAGGAGGTTCGGCAGGTCTGAAGAACCTTCTGGTTTCTTGTTCTGGTTGTTCTTGTACTTCACCTGCAGGACAGACAAAGAACGCTGAACATTTGTCTGAACCACCTGTAGGTCTGCAGGTTTTACTGGGCCTCTAAAGTGTCTACCCAGGTTACGGCTGGAAGTGTTCATGACGTCTGTTATTCAGGCATCAGAATCACTTTCTGTTGTCTGCTTCTAAAAACCAGGATCCAGATCCTGCCTTTCTGAGTCTCTTTCTCTGCGAGAGGCTTTTTCTGAAAAGCTGCTCTGAGCTCCGAGCGAACACGCAGGTTCCCGACCAGCAGGCAGCGTTCGGCACAACAAGCTGTTACATAACGTTGTGAAGTGGAGAGGCTCTCCTCTGTGGCTGCGTGGGCTGTGAGCTAACTGAACACTGTGTGTGTGTGTGTGTGTGTGTGTGTGTGTGTGTGTGTGTGTGTGTGTGTAACCTCTTCAGCTTCTCCAGCTTTCATCCCACAACCCACAATCCCTCTACATTTGCCTTAGAAAGGTTGCCATGGTTACGCCCACAAAACACACCGAAAGAGTGTGTGTTAAAGCGAATGAGATGCACACACACACCCACACACACACACACTCTTACTCTTTTCAGGAGAAACAGATGTGATCACATTCTGATAAGTTGATCCCATAAGTGTGATAAGTGCTGAATCGTAACAATGATCATAAATAAACAAACAATAACCTGCTGCGTCACCTCGGTGTAAAAACATTATTTCACAGGACAACAGAGCACAAAGACCAGGTTTGACCTCAGGTGACATCTGTACACTGGAGAAGTGGAAGCGTCTTGATTTGAGACAGACTTCTTTCAGAGAAAACAGCTTCACATTGACAGTTCACATACGTGGCTCCATTAAAACTACTCTGAAACCAACTGATTTTACACTTTTATTTTCACACACATCTATTTTTGTGTTGCCTTTAGGTCACACTCTGGCTCTTAGCTTTATTCCATCATGAATTAAATCCTAAACAACAACATTTCGTTCTACTTTGAGTTAAATCTGATGGTTCGGCCACAGGTGCGTCGCTCACCTGACTGGCCAGAGCAGCAGCAGCTTGTGTGTGTTTGAAGGAGAGACAGTCCAGTGGGTTGTAGCACGGCTTCTGTCCCTTTAACTGTCTGTCGAAGCTCTCCTTATACTTCACCTGCATGAGAGAGACACATCGACTGTGTATTGCAGACCTGCAATCTGGACCCTTGGGTGCATGATGGGAAGGCTGTGGTGGTGTTACCTGGCTGGCCAGTCGTGAAACTTCCTTGGCGTGCTGGATGTCCGTTCTGTCCAACAGAGAGCCGTCGCTGTAGGACGGCTGCTTCGTGTTGCTCTTATAGGCCACCTGCGGAGAACACAAAATAACACTTTATTCTCCAGTGTAAATTAATCATCACAACCCAGTGTCTACAGAAAACACAAACACTAACTAAGTCACCTTTCATTATCTTAACTTTAACTTCCTAGAGATTAAATAAAACCATAATCACCATTTTTCTGACCCTTTGAACCAAAACAAAGACTACAGCTGTAAAGCTGCTGCTTGTTTCTGTGACTATCACTCATCACCTACGCCTCCACAGCTGCTCTCCAAGCTAACGTTAGCTGTTAGCTGTTCCTCTGTACATCAGCATAACAGCTACACCAGCTTTTTTCAGACACACACTGTGTAGACACGTTATTGTTTCTAGAGGATGTGAGTTGTGTCTGAAGAGACGGTAGCTTGAAATGCACTACACACGTTGTTCTCTGTGGCTGGTAGCACAGAAAAACTAGACAACACAAGGTCTGTATGTGACCCAGAAACGCAGAGCGGACTAGAACAGCTGAGACACAACATGTCTGGTCTCAGTTCCACCTTATTTCTTAGAAAACGTGTAAAAACAAACAGAAACACCTACATTTCCGACAGCGTCAGGACTGTAGCTGAGCTAAAGTGTGACGCGCTGAAGAAGCTTTGTTCTTGTACTGACTTGACTAAACTGTACAGTTTATTATGTCCATGTCGCACAGTGTGGCTGCAGCGTTAGACTGCTGAGCCTTGAAGCAGGTGTGTGTGTGTGTGTGTGTGTGGCACACCCACACACACACACACACACACACACACACACACCTCCCACTAATATGAACCTTGCAGAACAACGTTACATAACGACGGTTCAGTGTTAACAGTTTCTATAATTAATCAGCAGCTGGTGATCAGAACTGTTGTCATGGAAATCAGTGTTGCTTGAGATGCAGTTACACACACACACACACACACACACACACACACACACACACACACACTCACATCGCTGGCCAGTTTAGCAGCGTTGGTGGCGTTGACGATATCAGGTCTGTCTGGCACCGTGTTGTAGCGATGAAGCTGCTCTTTAGCTTTTCTGTAGCCGACCTGAACGCAGCACAAACACGGCGATGAGTCAGAAACATTAGTCACAAAGTGCGATGCAACATAACATGTGAAACAAACGACCAGATCTAAAAGAAGACAGGATGAAAAAGCACTTTGGGTCGAAACAACAAGTATAGAATAGATAAAAACACAGGGAGCTTTTAAATAAAAGTCAAATGATCAGTCTGAAGTGATTCAGTTTATCATCTTCTCTCTGGTTTGTAAATCTGTTTAATGTGATGTTATTAACCTGCCGTCACTTCTAGTATTTAACTTTAACACAGCCACAGAACAAATGTTATAAAACGGCTGGTTTTATCCCGACGTGTCTGTGTGGATTTACTTCGCTTTGGTTCTTGTTGACCTCCATGGCGTGCTCCACCTCAGGCAGCGTCTTCATGTTGGTGTAGCTGGACTTTCCCTTCTCTCGATTGTATTTCTCCTTGTAGAGTTTCTACAGACGGGCAGAGAGAGAACAGAGCATTAGGGTAAAAGAAGAGAGAGAAGAGCTGAACAGAGAAGGAAGGAAGGGAAAAGGAGCACGGACCCATTTCATGACTAATTCAGTTGATGACTGAAAACACTCGTTCATTTAACTGAAAATAAAACGTGATGAAGCTTCAGTGGTCGTTTTTAAAAAAATATTCGAATTCATAAAAATCTGTAAAAGCAGGTGAAAATACAAAATCCTGCTCATCTGCGGTTTCTTCTATCATTTATTGATAAAGTTTTGCTTGTATCAGCTGCACCCATACAAACACAGGTCAGTGTTTGCTTCTACAATACAAAATAAAAGCCTGTTACTGTCACTATATTTGGTCTGTATTTGCCCTACACATAACATAACTGGTACACTACATTCTTTTTATCAGACACTGGCCCAGTCTGAGCTGCTCTGTGTGTACGTTATACGCTCCAGTTGGCTTTTACATTTCTCGGTCAGCAGACATGAAACCAGTGCCCCACTTCACCCCAGTGACTGAGACCAAACAATAAACCTCGTCCGACAGCTGCGGTTTATTACTTCACTGTATGAAACACAGTAATTCCTGATTAAATCCTGTAGATCTGACTTCAGATTTTCAGGTGTAAACACTGAACCCACTACATTTTATTATTTTTTTAATTTTATTATTATCTTGTTGTTTTTCATGAGCTTCCAAACCAGAGTTTAGTGACACTGGTGCCATAAAAATTAAAATATCTAAATACCACTAAAAAGAAACAACTGTATTTATTTTCTGCACATTCTGTTTTCTCATCCTCAGTCTCCTTTGGTCCAATCAGACTTTATTTATGTTTCTTTAGAAAGTAAAACAATCAAACGATCCTTTAAAATGTTTAAAATACTTTAAAATACTGTGTCCTACTTTCTAACATCTATGGGGGTTTCTGTTAGCGTTTTGTCATGTATACAAGATGTTTCTGTGGCTTGACGTGCACAGTGTGGTGCATCAAACATATAATAAATAAAGCATCTATTCTGTGCAACCCATATCCTTATGTGCGCACGCTGTGGGTCAGTGTCTGTGTCCTCAGGCTGCAGAGCACAACACATCTGCTCTCACATCAGTTCAGCAGACAGAACCACAGCTCCCGACGTCTGATGAGTCCCTGAGGGTTGCTGTTCACTTACGGTAATTATGAAAACACTAACAATGGCAGTCTGCTCATGAAGTGACTTTAAATAACCACTTTAAAATGGATGTGAATGGTGAAATGAATCTGCTCTCTCTCTACTGATTTCAGTCAACAGCTGGAATCTGTGTCACGTCAGACTCACGTCGCTCTGTGTCCTGGTCAGTTCTTTCGCGAAGACGGTCTCGATGGTTTGAGGCATCTGGGCGTACAGACAGCAGCCCGCTTGCCTCTTGCCCTCCTCTCTGTAGGCTTTCTGCAACACATATTGAAATTGACCTTTTTATTCCCTGTAGCCCCACTGTGACTCGCTAACTCGCATTAACAGTGTCGTGTTGAAGCGTACCTCACTACAGAGCTGAGTTTTCTCCTTGGCATGTTGAGTTTCTTTAGTCTCAGGCAGCAGAGAATACAAACAATTCACCAGCTCCTTCTTACCGGCCTCCTTGTATTTACTCTGGAAAAACAACACAGCAGCAATATTAGATCAGTCAACAAACCTGCACAGCACAGCTAAAACTGTCTGTGAAGGTTCTCAGTCATCCGGAGGCTGAGGCATCACAACTGGATTCTTTCTGTTAGGTCAAAACGTTTGACGGGATATTTACGGACAAGCTGCAGACTTGCATGTGCAGATAAATGTCCCATCACTCAACAGGTTTAGAGGACTTAGACGTTAACCTGTCTCCTGTTCATTATGCTGCCCTTTCATCCATCCCAAGAAAAATCAGACCCAATTCACACTTCCACTAGGAAGGCCAAGGTTTACAGTACAATCCGTAATGTGAAAACCAACCAGCAGGATAAATGTGTGTCCCTCAGACTGATGAAGTAGTGAAACAGTCCAGCTGCCATGACTCAACTTCCAGAAATCTGTCCAGAAAGATGCTAGTAATTACAATACAGATCGATACATTTTGAGCCGTTTTTGAAAGTTTAATGACCTTAAAGGGCAACTTCACAGATTTTCACCTGGTTGTCCATGGCTCTGATTTGCGTTAGTGTTAAATTCATGTATATGAATAGTGTTAAAGTTCTTTGCCTTCTATGATTTAAATAAATCTGACCAGGTATTCTTCCCTTTTTTAAAATTTCAATTTAATTACATCATCTGCAGGAGGTGGTTGACCAGGACTACAACCTGGGCCCTATGACTAACCAGATGGTGTCATCGGCACATAATTCACACACAGTGATGACTTATATTTACAGAGCTTTATCAGAAGATTGACAGAGGACAGTCACTATTCAGATAAGCCAAAGAGGCACAGAACTAAAAAAGAAAGAACATCAACATGAGAGGAAGGAACATCATCACAAGTGCTGAATCTGTTTCAACTGTAAAATCCAATCAAACCCGAAGAAAGAAACCTGACGATAACAGTCCGAACACATGGAGAGTGTTTCCCACCTTGCTGTGCGTCTCTGCCATCTCCTTAACAAACTGAGTCTCCAGAGTTTCAGGCAGCACAGAGTATAAAGTGTTGGGCAGATCCTCTTTGTCCTTCTTGTACTTTGTCTACAAGAATGGCAACACAAAAGTAAATTATGCATCAACATATAGTCAGAAACTGGTGGAAATACAAATGTACTATTGTTTGTTGTCTCAGAGTAGAAGTTGAACTCTCACCTCACTCTGGAGTTCAGAAATCTGCTTGACGAACTCAATTTCTTTGGTTTGTGGCATCTGGTGGAAAACACTGCTGCTGATCTCCTGTCTGCTTTTCTGCTTGTATTTATTCTGGAGACACATGAAGACAGGAAAGAGGAATATGAAATGCAGTGTTCTGCTATTTGCTCCAGAGGTTTGTTTACCTTTTAAATATTTAACTAAACTGAACATTTCCAGGACCAGAAAAAAAACATCCACTGACCTCGCTCTGAAGCTCCATGACAGCTTTAGCAGATTTCATCTCTTCTGTCTCCGGCAGCAGAGAGTACAGGTTGGTGCTCAGCTCTTTCTTACCTTCCCTGTACTTCACCTGGAGCCAACAGAAAACACAGGAAAGGTCAGCGCTAGTAGACGGACCTGAGCATCGCTGCACCGATAAATAAACATCCTACCCAAAGATATCATGTTAGGAAGCAAATGTTTTCTTGACACATACATTCAGGTCCCCAGACCTTTGAATGAGTGAAGTCAAATTATGACTGGAAGCAGGAAATGAGTTCTCCACTAGCACAGAAACAATCGAACCTGGCTCTGCAGCTCTGTTGCCTCTTTAGCGTGTTGAGTCTCCAGAGTTTCAGACAGCTGGTGGTACAGACAGGTGGTCGCCTCCTTCCTGCTCGCCTCCTTGTACTTGGCCTAAAGAAACGTCGGCTATTATCCACTGGTTCCACCACGACAGCACATACTAGCTTGTTACTACTGCTACTACAGTTTTTGAAATCATTTCTCACCTCACTCTGCAGATCGGAGACGGTTTTCGCCAGCTGCGTCTCGACGGTCTCCGGCAGCTGAGAGTACAAACTCTGAGAGAGGCTCTTCATCCCGTCCTCTTTGTATTTATTCTGAAGAAGACAGAGGAGGGAAAACATCAAACTCCACACGGACTTTAGACATAAAATGAGCAGGAAACGTGTTACTGCAGATGGAAGTGTTCACCTCGCTCTGCAGCTCTGACACTTTGGCAGCGAGCTGAGTCTCGGCCGTCTGCGGAAGCTGAGCGTATAAACTGGACGACATCTGCTTTCTCCCGCTCTGCTTGTACTTGTTCTGAAGGAATCAGCAGAAACTTTAGACACAATCTTATCGTTTGACGCCTCTATTCATGCTGAAAAGGCAGGAAACCTGTGGTGATGTATGTGCAGCCCTGTTCACTCATATACAGTTGTCCCCTCAGTTCTTATGCTCCTCAGCTACAGAGCTAATTGGCTACTGCTAGTTAGCTTGTGCTTTTCAGGACAGTTGGCTCAAAATCAGCTGAACTGTTCGTGTTTTTGAGTCGTCTACCAGTGGAGACGGTGTCCCAGAGATGATGCTTTGTGCAAAATGTGCATATCAACCCCAGATCGAAAGCGAAAGAAGTGAAGACGCTGGGTGAAGATGGTGAAAGAGAGTAATTATCCACAGTGAAACCTGTACCAACATGGCTGAAAGGCCACTCAGCAAGAAGAAGCCATTACTCCAAAAGCAACATAAAAAAGCCAGACTGCAGTTTGCAAATGCACACAGGGACAAAGACCTTATTTCTGGAGACATGTCCTGTGGTCTGATGAAACTACAACTGAACTGTTTGTCTGTAATGACCATCCTAACATTTGGAGGAAAAAGGAGGAAGCTTGAAGTCTGAGAACACCATCCTGAATGTGAAGTACGGAGACAGCAGCATCATGTTGTGGGGTGTTTAGCTGCAGGAGGAGCTGGTGCACGTCACTAAATAGACGGCACCATGAGGACCGAACATTATGCAGAACTAGTGAAGCAGCATCTTAAGACATTAGGCAGAAAGTTAAATGTTTTTAAGGGTCATCACAAAGCCCTGATCTCAATCCTGTAGAAAACAGACAGAAAAGACGTGTGTGAGCAGGTCGGCCTACAAACCTGACTCACTTCCACCAGTTCTGTCAGCAAACTATCGTGAGAAGGTTTGAAAGGAAACCCAAAACGTTTGACCCAAGTCATACAGTTTAGAGTATGTGTCAAACTCACTAGACTGTGTGCTGTGTTTTGCCTTCAGAATTTAACCAGCAATTTCCGACAAGTGAAAATGAGAAATACCAACAATGAATCCTGAAATGTCCCGAAATCAGGCAGTGTCGGTGGTGAGGGAGTGTGATGTGCGTCTGCACTTTGAGACCAAACACTGAGCTAAATTTAGGCTCCAAAAGAGAACAAATTGTCAGATTAGTTCAAAGACAGACTGCAATCACAGCAGGAAATGCTCAGGAACGCTACAGGAAAAATGATGCAGAAGTGAAAGCAAGTTTTATTGTGGCTGAAGAAATCGCTTGGTGGCGTTTTTCAGAGGGTGAGCGAGCAGGTGTGTCCTGACCAGATACTGAATTTTTCAGATTTATTTTATTAAGGACAAAAGTTGCTGCTGCAGGTCTGCAGCTTAGACTGTGGTTTAACTTTCACCCCTGGTGTAAAGCCAATGCTACTAAACACTAATGAAATGTATGTAAATTCCTGACTCTGAAGAAGAAGGTAACAATTATTCTGGCATTGAGCAAATAGAAATAATTTAATCCCAACTGACCTAAAACAGGAAAAGTTTAGTCTGATTTAATGTCAGACAGAGATAAAAGAAGGTTATGTGTCTCTTTATACAGTGTGTGTAAACTAGTACTGAGAGGGGAACTAATAGTTCTGACCACATGTTCTGAAGCAGAGGAAGGAGGCTGAACACGTTGCCTCTTCAGCCTGAACAGAGGCGTCTTCAGCGCGTGCAGCACCACGTGTTATATGTATATGTTATATGTGTTATAGTCAGAACTATTTGGTTTTAACTAAGCAGATATTATCATCACAGTTATTTCTGTGCTAATACTAATAATGTGAAGTTGCTACAAACAGAATTACTAACATTCACTGCATTTAATAAAGTGTCTTCAAAGTGCAAAATATATATTAATTCTTTCAGGAGCTTTTCTGTTTGAAAAATGCAACACAGTGAATAGAAAAGTGTTTCTGTGCTGATGCTGTGAATCATCGTGAGAGAATATTGGACTGCAAATGAATTTCTCGTGAATGTTTTGATGCTCAAATTTTAAACATCATGAAACGTGCGTAAGTGAATATGAGTAACAGATGTGGGCACCTGGCTCTGCAGCTCAGTAACTTCTTTAACATGCTGTGTCTCCAGAGTCTCGGGCAGCTGGTGGTACAGCGAGCTGCTGGCCTCTTTCTTTCCCGCTTCCCTGTACTTGACCTGCAGGAGGAACATTTTACATCTTTATTTAACAGGCAACCACATGCAGCAGTTCTTTTTATTCAGAATCGTATCTTACATTTATAAATTTTTTTTGTAGACGCCACATTAACACACAAACCAAAACCAAGGAGCTGAACATCAAAGCAGTTTGAGCAAATCGAGAAAACTGCATGAGAAATGAAAAGTTCTCACTGAGTTCAGAGAACAGGTCAGAATAAAACGGTGTCTGACATCACAAGACAAGAACGAGTCCTGAGGGACAGAAGGACAGGAGGCATCCAGCAGCTCTCAGTGTGTCTCTGATAACAGGACCAGAATAGAGAGTGGCCACTTTATCTGCAGTGTGTTAGCATGGTGGAGTGGTCTAATCCAGTGTGTCAGGACAGTGCACTGATATACATGCATTCTGTGGAGACTTCACCAGCAGACGTTTCCTAAACTCCTAGTGTGACGCTCAGCTCAGTCAGACTGGTGCTGACTGATTTAATATTACAGCTACAAAATCTCAATAATCTCATAAAGCAGCTGGTCACTGCAGTTTGTAGTAAAAATGAGAACGACTGGCTCCACATCTGAGACGATGTCTCCTCATCGGAGGAGCGATGATGTTGCAGCCGCTCGTGTTACGAGCTGAAGCTGTGAAACCACTGTGTGGTCATCGTACAAAGCTGCTGTGTAGTCTGGACAAACAGGACAATCCAAAGCACAGAGGAACAGGGTTATTCTACAGGGACTAGTTTCCCACCTCGCTGTGCGTCTCTGCCATCTCCTTAACAAACTGAGTCTCCAGAGTTTCAGGCAGCACAGAGTATAAAGTGTTGGGCAGATCCTCTTTGTCCTTCTTGTACTTTGCCTTAAAACAAAAGATGATGAAAACCATTATTCATATCTGTCTGACTCAAAAACATCATTTAATTCCTCAGGTTAATTATTAAAACAGCTAGAGTCTGATTCCTGCAGCGTTTTCAGATCTTAATAGTCTAAACAAACTGATCCTCACAGAGCATCTCTGTGAGGCGTTCAGGGTCCTCACCTCGCTCTGAATCTCTGACATCTGCTTGGCAAAGTGAGTCTCTGCCGTCTCTGGCAGAAGCGAGTACAAGTTCTTACTGATTTCCTTCTTCCCCTCTTCTTTGTACTTCACCTGGGACCAAACACAGAGTCGACTTTACCCGATTCACCACTCAGACTCTCAGCAGAGACACTTCCACACGTCTTCACTCACCTCACTGTAAATGTCTCTCAGCTCTTTGGCCAGCTGTGTCTCTGTGGTCTCAGGTAGCTGGTGATACAGGGAGCCGCTTCCCTCCTTCTTAACGTCCTGCTTATACTTCACCTGCACAAACGTCAACACACATAGAAATCAGACAGTTTAACACACAATAACATATCCAACATCTGCATGTCTGAAAGGGCTGCACTTAAACATTTCCTCAGCAAACCTGAATAGAACATTTTAGAAGGTTTAGCAGAAAATAATCACATATATTAGATGGACCACACGAGCTGTACCTGACTCTGCAGCTGTGAAACCTCTTTAACTCGCAGGGTGTCCAGAGTCTCCGGCAGCTTTGAGTACAGAGAGCTGGACGCGTCTTTCTTCCCCGCCTCTTTATATTTGGTCTAGAAAACAAGACAATGTTATGCTAGTTATCTGTGTCTGACTAACTGAGTCACTACTACAGTGGAGTTTACAGTATCTATGTTAAACTCTGTTTTACTCAGAAGCATTGTCACTAACTACACTGATGTGCAGTTTGTTAGATGAACTAACGTGTTGCTGTACCTCACTTTGTATTTGGGAAACAGCTTTGGCAAACTGGATTTCACTGGTCTCTGGGAGCTGGGAGTAAACACTGGCATTCTGCAGCTTCTTCCCACTTTCCTTATACTTGTTCTAGAGAAGACACGACGACAAACACATTAATAAAATATCAGCTCCTTCCTGCAGCAAACACAACACATAACTTTTTCCAATCTGTCATTTCATTGTTTTTTCAGATGAACCTGCTGATTAGAAGCAGGAGAGTCAAAATGATGGAATCTTGTAAGATCGGTTCATCACTTTGACAATATTTGTCTTTGTACAGCTAAACACTGAGCTTGAATCCTTCTGGCTGATCACATGTTCTTCAGTATTGCATCTATAACACGTTGCATTCAAGTGTTTTTGATGTGAGGAAAATAATGTACAGCAACAGAAACAAACACAAATATCAAAACATGTGAGACTCTTGTAGTAAATACATTAACGTAACATCGTTACCTCACTCTGGATCTCAGTCATCTCCCGGGCAAACTGGGTCTCTGAGGTTTCAGGCAGCTGAGAGTATAGAGGCGCTGTCATCTCCTTTCTTCCTTCATCTTTGTACTTTTTCTGTCACACACAAAGAATCAAAGTGAGGAGATGCAGGAAACACGGAGGTGTGCAGTGGTCATGAGGAGAAACAGTAAAGTACTATCGCAGAGGGAGCGTCGTGATCTGGGGCTGCTTCCTTTACTCTGGACCTGGACAAGCTGCCGTTGTGGAGGGGAAAGTGAATTCCTGAGTTCATCCAGGTGTCCTACAGGATAATGTCAGGATGGATGTCTGCAGGTTGAAGCTAAGTGAAGCCACAGCATCTAAACACAAGTAAATCTACTACAGAACTACTTCACAGATAATATCCACCCTCAGTCACTGGGGAACGACTTCATGACAGTAGTTCACATCGTAAGCGTGTTTTCTGCTCGCTGACGAGCCATCGCCAGCACCTTCACACATTAAGATACACTGTGGAAAATATTTGTGCTAAAAAAAGTTACACACTGTAGCTTTAAGTTGTTTCAGGGTAAAAACATGAATCTGAGCTGAACATTTTTCACTGTAGGATTCCTGATTGAGAGCACACCACACTGGAACTGAGGTTCATTATTAGACTTTTTCTGACTGAAGCCACAATAAAGCAGTAAGTTAACAAGATGCTTTATGAATAAAACAGTCCCCACTCTATTATACACTGAGTCAATGCTGTATAATTCTGTGAAGTCAAAACAACCACTTGTAAAAAGCAGGATCTGAGTGCGTTTGTGTGAAAAACGGATGCACATATTTGATTTACACATTTTTTTTAAGTCAATTTGAATTTGACTGGATTGAAAAGTAAGCAGCAGATAGAGCAGAGGAAAACTGCAGCGAGACTCACGTCGCTCTGCAGCTCAGTCACTTCCTTGGCGTGTTTGGTCTCCAGAGTTTCAGGTAGTTTGGAGTAAAGAGACGAAGCCGCCTGCTGCTTCACTGCCTGTTTGTATTTCACCTGAAACACACACAGTAAATAAACCAGTGAGCCGCTCACACACTGCTCAGAGCTTCTTTCACTAATACACCTACCACCAGCTGACTGCCCATCCAGAGCCTGGTTCTGCAGGTGTCCACTGTGTTAGTGCTGCTCAGGTGGTATTTGCTAGTTTGGTCTATATAATTCTATGCAGTCGGGGGATGTGTATGGGGCTGGAATCATGATTTTTGCAGGGTATTAAAATGATACTATCCAGCAAATGAACATCTTAAAACACGTCATGCTAGTTATCGAGCTTTAGCTGTCGGCTCTTATGAATTACTCGTCAGAAAAATGTATAGTTTTCTCATAAAATGGTTAAAGTGGCAAAGCTTCTTCATGACACGTCGTGTGTCTTACAAGTCCTGAGAAGTACTGGAGCTGCTTTTCTCAAACATCGTCTCAGAACTATGATCCACGATGGCTGCTGACACCTCGCTGTCTTATATCTCTAGGGATCTGGTGGGATCAATCAGCTGTTACCTAATGGGTTTCATTTAATTAAATACAGGCTCAACAGTAGGACTGTTTGTTGGCAGTAATGTGGCATGATAAAGGGTTATGATTCAGTATGTTTCAATAATATTTATGTCAGCATCTTTAAATTGTTATGTATTATGTAAAAATAAGTCTGATGAACATAGTCTGATCTGTAACTAGAGTCAGTGTTCAGACTGTTACTGACATGAGGACACACTCCTCATCATATTGGTATTTTATTATATTTGCAGAGTTTCCCACCTCGCTGTGCGTCTCTGCCATCTCCTTAACAAACTGAGTCTCCAGAGTTTCAGGCAGCACAGAGTATAAAGTGTTGGGCAGATCCTCTTTGTCCTTCTTGTACTTTGCCTTAAAACAAAAGATGATGAAAACCATTGTTAATGTGTCACTTGTTTTTTTTCAGACCTCTGAGTTATGATGACTGAAGTCTGACTCAGCTGTGTGTTTTACTACACATACTTCATTTAGCTGAAAACACTAAATAAAAATGACTAAAAACATTTATTATTATTATTAAAACAGCTAGAGTCTGATTCCTGCAGTGTTTTCAGATCTTAATAGTCTAAACAAACTGATCCTCACAGAGCATCTCTGTGAGGCGTTCAGGGTCCTCACCTCACTCTGAATCTCTGACATCTGCTTGGCAA